>WOXC01010925.1:0-179585 GCA_011680675.1 Gymnobelideus leadbeateri
ACAAATATAATGGGGAAGGGAGGGCCATAAACATGTACAAAGATATTGAGTACAAAATATACATAAGAGGGAGAGAGAATAACTAGATGAATCAGGAAGCATGTCATGCTAGAGATGGTAAGCAAGCTCTGCTTGAAAGGAATCTGGGGATTCTCTAATGCTCAGGTATGGAAGGAACAGATTCTAGACCTAGGCAGTCAATTGTGTAAAGCATTAAAGTCAGAGTCAGGATTTTATAAAGGAAAAATTCATATGCCCATTTTGACTTGAACAAACAGTGGAGACTGATATGAAATGGTTGAGAAGCGAGGTGAGAGTCATTTATTGTTAGCCTAAGAATTTTGTTCTTCATGCAAAAGGAAACTGTTTTTGAATAAGGTTAGATCTAGATTTTAGGAATGTCAGTTTGGCAGCTATATGGATATTAAAATGGATATTAAATGGATATTATCCATTTAATTTATCCAGCTAAATGGATATTAAAAAGGCTATCAACCAAGAGAACCATTAGGAGTCTTGTAATAGATTGGGTGAGCAGTGATATGGTAGGGTAGTGACTGTATAACTAGAAATGATATGATAGGGTAGTGACCATATGACTAGAGAGGATCAATTTTAGTGATGTTGTAAGGGTCAAATTGACAAGACTGTTATTATTTATATATGAGGATTGGAGGAGATAGAAGAGTCAAGGATGACTCCAAAGACATGAATGTAGGTCACTTGAAGGCTTGTGTAACCTTGAAAAGAAGTTTAAACATGGAAGGTGGGGAATGGACACATGTACAAATTACATGCTCACACAAACAACATATATGCGCGTATATGTGCACATGTGTGTACAATGTACAATGCGCGTGCACATTTATATTTAATTTAAAATGCCTATGACATCCAGATAACGTTCCACAGGCAGCTGAGAATATGGAACTTAATTTCAGGAGATTGATTATGAATGGTTTGCAAGCAAAATACTTTGAATTACATTTCAATAAAATCCTCCCCAAAACTTCTCAAACATACTTTCCCTGTCTTATTTCATATTATTCTCCTTCAGAAATCCTCTGTTCAAGTCACTAGTATGCTACTTCTTTCCCAAACATAATGTTCTTTTTCCACCTCCATAGAAGGTCTGAGGAGAGAGCAGATTTAGAATATTCATTAAGTGACTAATAGTATTATTTCACTTTACTACACTTTCAAATGGAGGTAAGGATCATGGGTTGAGGAGGAGAGACACAGAAACATTTTATCTTATATGGTTTGACATTCACAGGAGTGGAGAAAGTTGCCAAGGAGGAGGCTTGGAGTGGTCTATGGGATATCATCACTGTTTTTAAATTTATTTATTAACTTTAAATACCTTTCACCTTTTTTTCCTTTAAAATTTTTTAATTCACTCATTTCTAACATTCTTTTTTTAAATTTTGAGTTCCAAATTTTCTTCTACCCTTCAGTCTTTCACCCACTCATAATCTTTTTTTTTCAATCAACAAAAATCTGTCTTCTCTCCTTTCCAACTTCAACCCTTTGTGTCCAACTGAGAATGTAAAACAAGTAAAATTTATGAATTGGACATTGTGTGTTTGTGTGTGTGTGTGTGTGTGTGTGTGTGTGTGTGTACGATGACTAGCATGTTTCATCTTTGTCTTCTGGGATCATAATGAATCATTGCATTGGTCAGAGTTCCTATTTTTTCCCCAAAGGTTACTTGTCTTAGGGGCAGCTAGGTGGTGCAGTGAATAGAGCACTGGCCTTGGAGTCAGGAGGACCTGAATTCAAATCCAGGCTCAGACACTTAACACAAAATTTAGCTGTGTGACTTTGGGTAAGTCACTTAACCACAAATTGCTTTCCAAAAAGCAAAAGAAAAAATGGGGGTGGCTAGGTTGTGCAGTGAGTAGAGCACCAGCCCTGGAGTCAGGAGGACCTGGGTTCAAATCCAGCCTCAGAAACTTAACTCAAAAACTAGCCGCGTGACCTTGGGCAAGTCACTTAACCCCAATTGCCCTCCAAAAAACAAAGCAAAAAAATAGGTTCTTGTCTTTATCACTTCATTGGCATTGGCATTATATAAATTGTTTTACTTTTTCTGCTCACTTCACTCTGCATCATTTCATATAAGATTTCCTGGATTTCTCCAAAACTCTCTTCATCATTTCTTATAGCACAAATAGCATTCAAGAACATTCATATGGAATCAGGGAGGCAGAGCCAATATTGTGGAATAGAAGCACTAACTTGGTGTGAGCTCTTGCTACAATCACTTCCAATATATGCAAAAAATGACTCTAAACAAACTTTAGAGCTACAGAAGCGAGAGAGAGAGAGAGAGAGAGAGAGAGAGATTGGAGAAACAAATCTCTCACTGAAGGCAGCCTTGCAGACCAACAGGAAAGCTCTATTGAACTGAGCTGGGAGCTGAGCACAGTCCCATGGGGGCCATATGGTTCCAGTCCCAGGGTGGCCCCGACCAGCAGTGGCCAGAGCAGATTTCAGGAGAATGAATCACCAGCAGATGTGGTAGTTTCCAGATTTCTCAACCCATAAATGGCAAAGACAAAATAAAAGATCAGTGTGGAACTCTTTGGGAACATGGGAGAATAGAAGAATACAGTCCAGCCCCTGAATCCAGGGTGAGAAGTGGTGGAGGCATGGTGGCTGTGCAGCACTGCTGTATGCCTGCTTCTATAATTCCTGGCCTGAAGATCAGAGGGGTACCAAGCAACCACTCAGAGGGTAATTGTTCTTGCTTTAACCTGCTTGAATCTGGATCACAGTCTTGAGGGGTGGTCCTGGGGTGTGTGGCCAGTGAGCCAGAGCTTGTGGGGGCTGTAGAGAGGGCACTCGCTCCAGCATCTGTAAAAAACCCAGAGATTTGGGGCAAAGCTCTCTCCATTGTGGAAAAAGAGTTCTACTGTGGCAAAGAGCTCAAAAGTCAAGTAATTGACTGGCAATATGAGCAAGCAGTGGAAGCACAAACAGATCATAGAATCCTTTTGGGGGACAAAAAGCATCAAGGCATGGACCAGGAGGAAGACAGCAAAGTCAGAACTCCTGCATCAAAAGCCTCCAAGAAAAATATGAACTGCTTACAGGCCATGGAGGAGCTCAATGAGGATTTTAAAAAGCAAGTAAGAGAAGTGGAAGAAAAATTGTGAAAAGAAATGAGAATGATGCAAGGAAATCAAGAAAAGTAAGTCAACAGCCTACTAAAGGAGACCCTCAAAAATACACTGAAGAAAATAACAATTTAAAAAATAGATTAATTCCATTGGCAAAAGAGGCCCAAAAAGCCAATGAGGAGAATGCCTTAAAAAGCTGAATTTGCCAGATGGAAAAGGAATTTCAAAAACTCACTGAAGAGAATAACTCCTTCAAAATTAGATTGGAGCAAATAGAAGTGAATGACTTCATGAAAAATCAAGATACTATAAAACACATCCAAACAAATGAAAAAAATAGAAGGCACTGTGAAATATCTCATTGGAAAAACCACTGACCTGGAAAATAGATCCAAGAGAGATAATTTAAAAAATTTTGGACTACCTGAAAGCCATGATCAAAAGATGAGTCTAGATGCCATCTTTCAAGGAATTATCAAGGAAAATTGGCCTGATATTCTAGAACAAAAGGGCAAGATAGAAATTGAAAGAATCCACTGATCACCTCTTGAAAAAGATCCTAAAAAGAATACTCCTAGGAATATTATAGCCAAATTTCAGAGTTCCCAGATCAAAGAGAAAATACTGCAAGCAGTCAGGAAGAAACAATTTGAGTATTCTGGAAACACAATCAGGATAACACAAGACCTAGCAGCTTCTACATTAAGGGATCTAAAGGCTTGGAATATGATATTCCAGAGGTCAAAGGAGCTAGGATTAAAACAAAGAATCACCTACTCAGCAAAACTGAGTATTAGTTTCAAGGGAAAATATGGTTATTCAATAAAATAGAGGACTTTAAAATATTCTTGAGGAAAAAAAAAACAGAGCTGAACAGAAAATATGACTTTCAAATACAAGAAGAAAGAAAAGCATGAAAAGGTAAATAGGAAATAGAAATCATAAGGAACTTATTCAAGTTGAGCTATTTACATTCCTACATAGGAAAATGATGATTGTAACTCATAAGACTTTTCTCAGTATGAGGATAGTTGAAGGGAATATGTGTGTGTATGTGTATATGTATATGTATATATGTATGTATACATACATCTATATGTATTTATAAGAGGGTATATGTGTATATAAATATGTATGTGAGTATGGGCATATGTATATTCAGGTACACATAGACAGAGGGCACAGGATGATTTGAATATGAAGGGATGATATCTAAAAAAAATTAAGAGGTGAGAGAGTAACTTATTGGGAGGAGAAGGGGAGAGATAGATTAGGTTAATTATTTCATACAAAAGAGGGAATAGAAAACTGTTACAATGGAGGGGAAGAGCAGGAAGGTGAAAGGGAATGGGACAACCTTATTCTCATTGAATTTGGCTTAAGGAGGAGATAACATATACACTCAACAGAGTATCTTACCTTACAGGAAAAATAGGGGGTAGGGGATAAGAAGGGAGATGATAGAAGGGAGGGCAGATTTGGGGAGAGGGTAGTTAGAAGCAAAAATTTTTGAAAAGTTATAGGGTCAAAGGAGAAAACAGAATAAGTGGGGGGCATGATAGGATGGAAGAAAATACAGTTAATTTTTCACAATATAACTACCATGGAAATTATTTGGGTAACTGCACATGTACAACCTATATTGAATTTCTTATCTTCCCAGTGGGGGCACATGAGGAGGGAAGAAGGGGAAAAAATCTAGAACTCAAAGTGAAAAAAAAATTAAGAATTTTCTTTTACATGCAAATGGGAAATATGATATATGGGCACTGGGGTATAGAAATCCATGTTGCCCTACTAGAAAGTTAGGGGGTTGATAGGGTAGGGTATAAGAGAAAATAGATTGGGGGAAGGGGTATTGCTTGCTATAGGCTTGCTATTTTGGGGTGGGGTGTAGGGGAAGTATGGGGAGAAAATTGTAACTCAAAATATTGTGGAAATGAATGTTGAAAAGTAAAATTAAATAAATTCAAAAAATTTAAAAAATATAAAAAAGTAATCAAAGAACATTCATATGTCATGACTTGTTCAGCCATTCTTCAATTTTTAGGTATATCATCAGATCCCCATTCTTTTCCATGTCAAAAAAGAGCTACAAATATTGTGCATTTTTAGTTTAAACTTGTTTTGCTTGGGACTAATCCCTTCCTTAATTTATCTTCCTACTTAATTTCCTCTTTTGGCAGCTAGGTGGGCACACAGGGTAGAATACCAGGCCTAGAAGTAAGAAGACCTTATTTCAAACTGGCCTCAGATACTTACTATCTATACAATCCTGGATAAATCACTTCTGTTTCTCCTAATCCACTGTAGAAGGAAATACCAAGCCATGTTGGATTTTTTGTGAAGAAAACCCCAAATGAAATGATAAAGAGTTGGACACAACTGAAATGACTCAACAGCAAGAACAATTTCTTCTCCCTCCTTCCCTTTTCCTCCCAATTTCTCTACTGCTTGAAATTTGTTTCTGTACCTCATTGTGTGTGTACTTTTCATCTTTCCAGTTCAGATGAGTGTAAAGCCAAGCAGCTTTCCAGAAGCATGCTACTGTGAACAGATTTTAAGGTTCTGATTACAGAGTATAGTGAACATTATATTTATTCCATAACAAATCAGAGCAAAACATTCATAGAAATCAAGGTACAACATTCACAATGTTACAACATATCACAGAATGTCAAAATACAGCACTCAAACGAATTATCACTAAGATGGCCACATAGTTTTCACCACAGTGGTCACAAAGTTTTCAACAAAGAACAACCATTTAGTAACTCAAGCATTCAATCATCTCAATCATTCAATCATCCCTAAGGAGGTTTGTCTCCTCAAGGGACACAAAGTACAATAGTCAAAGTTCTCCACTCATGGGGCACACTAAGTTAACTCAATTAGTCATTCAGTCATCAATCACTTAGTACAATCATTTAGTCGATCAGTCATTCAACCAACTCAATCATTCAATCATCCTTCATCATTCACTATTCAAATCATCAGAAAATACACAAACCCTCCACCCCTAGATCACTGGTAAATTACAATTTGCCAGTTAGTACAGAGTATCCAAGTATAGTCTTCTTTCAGTTTGACTCGGGGTGGTATCTTAGATTCCTTGGATCCCCTTCCATAGTCCCAGATCCTACCTGGATTTACCAAACTATTACCTCAGGTCCTTGTCCAGCTCTCTGTGCAGTTCCCGCTCCATATTAGCACTCACAGTGTTCAGGCCATCTCAAATCCTTCACAGTCTCTGTTCCTGGAAAGACAAGGCTTAACAAAGCCACCAACAGGTTCATGAAAAGTACCAGCATCAAAGTCATGCTTGCTCACTCTTCAGCAGCTCCAGCTGGCCCTTGGAAATCCTCAACAGCCTTAGCAGCTCCGCCTGGCCCTCAGTTCTGATTGGCTCTCAGAAATCCTCAGCAGCTCTGGCTGGCCCTCAGATTCAGTAGAAGTTTCAGCTGGTTCCCAGAATCAAAATCACTCCATCTGGGTTTTCAAAATCAAAATCACTCTCTCCAGCCTGGGGGTGGGGGCTTTCTTCTTCACCCTACCTGGCTCCTCTTCAGCCTCCCTGGTGGCAGCAGCTTCTGCCTCCATGAAGCTTGCTCCAAGAAGATCTGTCTGACACAGCAGGGCCTTCTCTTTATATACACAAGGCATTAGCTCCTTCCTGCTTCAGCCATTTCCTGTTTCAACCCCTTCCTGTTACATCAGCAACAGGAGTTCATACCTTCTGTTTCTTTAACAGAGACTTGATTAGTTACTAAGTGCTGAGTGTGTGTTAGCTTTGCCAACACAAAGAGATCTTCAAATTCAAATTACATTGCCATTACAAAGAGGGAGAATTTTGTCTCATCTCCTTTCCTCATACACTTCCATTAAACCATGCTCAATATGGGAGATAATTATCCTTTCCTTTTTCTTCTCCCTCTAGTGTGTTCTTTTCCCCACTCTTTTCATTCTTAATATCATCAAAATGTAAAAGACACACTTCCAGTCCTTCCACCTAACTAGATTCCCTTTATCACCGGAGACGATGATAGAGTTCAAAGCGTACGTATGTCCTCTCCATCATTAGAATATATGCAGTAATTTTTGTGCAGTCCTTTATAATCATTCATGTTTAATTTTTAATGTTTCTCTTTATTTTATTTGGATTTCAAAAGTTGCTATAGAATTTGGGTATTTTCATCAGGAATGCTTGGAAGTCTCTTCACTAAAGGCTCTTCACTTGAAGTCTCTTCACTAAAAATAAATTTTTCACATGTAGTATATACTCAGTTTTACTGGATGAGTTATTCTTGGCTATAAGCTTATGTCTTTTGCCTTCTGCAATATGGTGCTCCAAACTTTCTACTACTTTACAGTGGTGGATTCTAAATCAGTGTATCATCTTGACTGTGAATCCTTGATACTTGAATTCTTTCTATCTGGCTGCTTACATCATATTTTCTTTGACCTAGAAGTTCTAGATTTGGCTTTTAATGTTTCAATGACTTTTTATTTGGGAGGTTCTTTCAGAAGTGACCAGAAGATTTTCTTCCTACTTTGCCTTATGTGTCTAAGGGATTTCAGTAGGTTTAAGATTTCTTGAAATATGATGTCAAATTTGTTTTCCATGTCAGTTATTTTTGTTGAAATATCTTACATTTTCTTCTATTTTTTCCAGTCTTTAGTCTTTGTTTTTTATATTTATGGTTGTCTCATGAAATTATTGGCCTATTTCATCATTGTAGTTTCAGGGAGTTTTTTGTTTGGGCAAGGTATTTTACCTCTTGTAGGAAATTATTAATTCCATTTCTGATTTTTTCTTACATAGTTCTCCTCTCTTTTCCATATTTTCTTTTTTTTCTTTTCTTTTTTTTTTTAAAGCAATTGGGGTTAAGTAACGTGCTCAAGGTTACATGGCTAGTCATTATTTATGCGTGGGTGCTCATTTTCTGAGGCCGGATCTGATCTCGGGTCATCCCAACTCCGAGGCCGGCACTCTTACTCACTGCGCCACCTAGTCGCCCCTTTTAGGGCAATTGGGGTTAAGTAACTTGCCCAAGGTTACACGGCTAGGTTTTTGTTTGTGTGGATTAAGTGTCGGAGGCCGGCTCCGAACTCAGGTCCTTCTGATTCCAGGGCCGGCGCTCTATTCACTGTGCCACCTAGCCGCCCCCTCCATATTTTCTTCACTCTAGTGCAGGTATTAGCAAACTATGACCCCTGGGCCAAATCTGACATTGTTTCTCTAAGGCCCATGAGCTTAGAATGGTTTTATATTAAATATAAATGTGTCATATACATTTAAAATTGTATGGTTTTGTATGTATATACACATATATTCATGTGTATGTGTATGTATGCATATATGCATAGATATATAGTCATATATAAAATTGTATAAACAATTCTTAGCTCATGGACCAAAAAAAAAAAAAACCAAAAACAGAAGCAAGTCAGATTTCCCCCTCAAGCCATAATTTGCCAGTCCCAATTCATAAATTCTAATTACATTGGTAAAAATAAATAAATTCTCTTTTTGGAACTCTTGCTTCACCTCTTCCAGGAATTCTAGTTGGATTTGTTGCCCCTGATCTTCTCCCTCAATTTGAGCCATACTGCTGCTGCTTACTTCTAAACTTGCTCTTCTTTTACATAAGAATTGCCTCTACTCCCTAGCTAGGAAGACCTGCATCTGGCTTTGGGCCTAGGCTAATCTGGGCTAAGAAAATGACTCACTGTGACTTTTTCTTAAATTTACCTTCAGTCTGGTCCATTTTCTAGATCTGTTAAAATTTTTTAGGTTTTTTTTTGGGGGGGGCAGTGGGTGGAGCCTACTGCTTTTCATCCTACTATTCTGCCATCCTAGGTTTGCTTCCATCATCACTTTTAGAGGGAAATATATTGTTTCTATGGTTCAGTTAACTTAGTACAGATAACCAAGGGAGGTAAATGTTCATTAATGTCATTAGAACGAGGCCTGAAAAATGGACGGAGGATTTTCCCATTGAAATCCCAGTTAGTGAATGTATAGATGTGTGATTTGTCAGTCACATTGTGGGAGAGTTGCTTATATTTATAGTTCAGGAAAATCCCCACCTGCTTTAGCTGCCCCAGAAGAGTTAGAGTTTGTCGAGTAGGGGAGAATGTGAAATGTTCTGTTTGGTTCCATTGCCCCAACACCCAGTAGCCATTGCAAGGGAAAAGTTCAGGATCTTTTTTTATCCTGTCCACTTCATCCCAACACACACCCAGGAACCACTGATTTTTCTCCCCAACCTCTACTTCCCAATAATGTTCTCCCAAGGAGAAACCTTGTGAAGCCACTACACTTGGAGACTGAAATCCCTTCTCAGTTTTACATACATCAAGAACCTTAGTGTCATCATAGATCACATTTTTACAATCTTCAGATACATGAAGTATGGGGTGAGCAGTTTGTGGATCCAGAGTCACCTCAACTGTAAAGAGAAAAAAAAGAATTATGTGGGGGGTGTGTGGGGAAGGAAGGGAGGGAGGGAAGGAAGGAGGGAGAGAGAAAGAGAGAGAGAGAGAGAGAGAGAGAGAGAGAGAGAGAGAGAGAGAGGAAAATGTCCAAATCCTAGAATAAGATATGGTCAATATGGATTCTAATAAACTTTCCCTCCATGCTACTTTGTTTTTCCTACCTGTCAAAACTGAATGTTACAAAAATCTGACCTTTCACTATTCTTCATTAACAGTATAGAACCATTTTACCTTGACCAAAAGTGGGCCTGAGGATAGAAGAACAAGACAAAACACCTGAGAGAATATCTAGAGTGACCTCCCTTGGAGGAAGAGGGAGGAAAAGATAAAACAAGAACAACTTAATGAAATGAGACATGATTCAAACAATAAACTATGTGGACTAAGGTAATGCTAATCCTAATTCCTATTCCTTCCCTTTACATAACCAAGTATTCTTCTCTTGTCCCTTCTGCAGCCACCACAAGTCATTGATTTGACCAACAAAGTGACCCCAGTTTGTATACAGTTAGATACCTGGCCCTTCCCCAAAATTTGTGCCCAAGATGAAGGAATCAGTTCAAGGGCTGTGAAAACAATGACTCATTCCCTCATTGCCAAGTTGATCAATTTGGTCTTAATCAGGGATTAGGAGAAATGAAAAAGCAGAGGGAGTGAAGAAACCAAGTCAAGGAAGAAAACCTCAGCTGTAGTTACCTGCATGTTTATCAGCATTTTCCCATTCTGAAAAGATATAGAAAAGTCTGAGTTATTGCTTGGGTTGGGAGCAAGAAAGTAAAAGACTGAAATACAGAGATGGGGGATAAAAACAAAGTGAAACGGGAATATATGATAAATGGATGGCAAAGGGACATAAAAATTTCACTTACTTCTTCTCTCTGTTTTTAACCTCCAGTCTAAAATAATTAAATAAGAGATGTAGTGACATTGAGAAAAATAGCATCCCAAGAAGAGAACTTGGTACACAGTAACAAGAAAAATAACAGCAACATCAAAACTCACCCATAAAGCAGAAGGAAATCAAATTGACAAGAGCTAAAGTCAGTCAATTTTGGGTCCAGGGCATATCTCAAAACTATTCTATGTAATTAGATGACCTGTGAAAGAACATAGTCTATCAGTGGCTGGCATAGAGTTTTTGAATTCCTTCAATGGGGGACAGCAGGGGAAAAATCAGAACAGAGTAAGAGGTTCTACACCATTCTCTAAACATGGAGGATGTTTAATAAATGTTGAAAGAGGGATGAACAGTATTATTCAATGAAGTTGAGAGGTGATCGGGAAGAAAAGTTTGGAAGAGGAAATGACAGAGGAAAGGGATAATAACGAGGAGTGCCCTCCCATATCCATTCCCATTACCTTGTTGTCTGTGGAGAAAAAGGTCAGAAGCAACAAGAACCAATAAGATAGTCATCATAACACTGAAACCATAGCTCCAAAGAGAAGGCTGAAAAAACTGATCTGTAAGAAAACCCAATAGGACCACTTAGAACCAACTTAGACAATGTCAGTAATTCATTCTAAAATGAATAAAAAACATTTTTATAATAAAAATGAAAATCCCAATATGAACAAGAGTTATTGTTAAATCATTAAGAGGCAGTATAATATTATGAAAAGGACCCTGAATAAGGAGTCAGTTCTGCTACTTAGAACTGTTTAGTATACTCTTGAGCCTGTCTTCTTGCCTGGAAAACTAGACAATTGACTTTCTAAGATCTATTCCAGGTCTAAATCTATGAACAAGGAAGGTTACAAAGCACCTTCACTACTACCCCTTACAATACACCATACAATCCTGTACTTTCATTTTACAAGGAAGAAACAGATGCAGTTGTTTCAAGTTCCAAGCTCACCAAATTTTACTGTGGGAGACACATATCTCTCCATTTCCTCCCATAACAATAGCATGTGAAACTGTATGATTTCTATTTGGTTAAAACTTGGGTAAACTATATTGACAGCAAACGTTTTTAACCTTTTTTTTTTTTTTTGTAATGGGCCCTTTTGGTAGACTGGTGAAACTTGTGGTCTTCTTCACAGAATAGCTTTAAATGAATAAACTTAAATAGATGGTATTACAAAGAAAGGAATTATTTTGAAATATAGCTATTTCTATAGATTTAAAAATATAAAAGTCCCCAGTCCCAGATCAAGGAACCTACAACAACACGATTTCCAAGATCTTCCACCATATTTTGTTGGTGTTATTCAAGCATTTTGGTCATGTCTGACTCTTTGTGACCTTATTTAGGGTTTTCTTGGCAAAAATACTGGAGAGGTTTGGCATTTCATTCTATAGCTCATTTTATAAATGTAGAAACTACAACAAACAGAGCTAAGTGACTTGTCCAGGGTTCCACAGCTAGTAAATACATGAGGCTGAATTTTAATTCAGGCCCTCACGACTCCAGGCCCAGTACAATATCTACTACCTAACAATAAATCTACTGCCCCATCAAAAAATTAAGGATCATAGTCAGGCTTGACATGTTGTTGATGAGACCATATCAGGTCTTTATAATCCTCCTTCCTTTTCTAGATGTTCACTAGCCATTCCTTTAAAAATACATCACAAAGTTTTTTCTTGAAATTTGACAGTCAAGTTTATTGACCTATAGACATCAGACTACACCTGTTTCCTTTTTTTGAAACTTAGAAGGAAATTTGCCCTTCTCCAGTCTTCAAGAACCTTGCCAGTTTGCTATTATCTCTCCCATATCTTCTCCCATACTCCCTTCAACTTTACCATTAGAGCAAGGTGAATCTCTGTGCCACAATGCCTGAACATCTTATCTCCCAATTATATGCAAAATAGTATTAATAATAGTATTTATGTAAATTTGAAACATTTAATTTTAAAACTTCGAATTTTAGATCCATTCCCTTCCTCCCTTGTCACCCACTCCCTCTGAGAAGATAAGCAATTCAGTATGTGTTGTACATGTATAGCTATGCAAAACATTACCATAGTAGATATATTGTAAAAGACTGCTTATATTTCCCTCCCACCTGTCTCACCTCACACCTGGTCCATTCCCTACTTTGATCCTGTCCCTCTTTGATAGCAGGTACTTCCAACCTCCCCTCCCCCCAGAATGCCCTCCCCTCCATCATCCCCTCTCTCATCCCCCTTTCCCCTACTCAGGAGAGTGAGTGAGGGTAAGATATTCCATTTAGTGTGTATGTGATTCTCTCCTTGAGCCAACTTCAATGAGAATATGCTTTTGCCTTTTTGCCTTCCTGTTCTTCCCCTCCCCTGCAACTACTTCCCCTTGCCTCTTCTACATGAGATAGTTTACCCTACCCTGTCTCTCTCCATCTCCTCTTGCACTTTCCTCTCTCACCTCTTGACTTCACCCCTTAAGAATCATCCCTTCCTTGGGGTGGCTAGGTGGCAAAGCAAGTAGGGCGCCGACCCTGGAGCCAGAAGGACCCGAGCTCAGATCCGGCCCCAGACACCCAACACACAAACAAAAACCCAGCCGTGAGACGCAGGGCAAGTCACCCAACCCCAATTGCCCTCCAAAAAAAAAAAAGAATCATCCCTTCCCATCAAATTCAACCTGTGCCCTCTATCCATGTATACCTGTGAACATATGCCATGTACCCTTCTTCAATTATTTTCATAATGAGAAAGGTTTCATCAAACACAGTTATTATTTTTCCATGTAGGAATGTAAATAGTCCAACTTTGAAAAGTTCCTTTTGATTTCTTTTCCCTGATTACCTTCTCAAGCATCTCTTGCTTCTTGTATCTGAATGTCAAATTTTCTATTCAACTCTGGTTTGTTCCTCAAGAATGCTTGAAAGTCCTCTATTCCACTGAATGACCCTATTTTCCCCTGAAACAAGATACTCAGTTTTGCTGGGTAGGTGACCCTTGGCTTCAATCCCAGCTCTTTTACTCTCTGGAATATCATATTCCATGCTCTTCCATCCCTCAGTGTAGAAGCTGCCAGGTCCTGGGCTATTCTGATTGTGTTTCCACAGTATTGAAATTGTTTCTTCCTGGCTGCTTGTAGTATTTTCTCCTTGATCTGGGAGTTCTGGAGCCTGGCTATAATATTCTTAGGAGTTTTCTTATGGGGATCTTTTTCAGGAGGTGATTGGTGGATTCTTTCAACCTCTATTTCCCCCACTGGGTCGAAAGCATCAGGGAAATTTTCCTTGAGAATTTCTTGAAGGATGATTTCTAGGTTCTTTCTTTGATCATGGCTTTCAGGCAGTCCAATAATTTTTAAATCATCTCTCCTGGATCTATTTTCCAGGTCAATGGTTTTTCCCATGAGATATTTCACATTGCCTTCTATTCTTTCATTTGTTTGGATCTGTTTGACAGCATCTTGATTTCTCATAAAGTCGCTAGCTTCCATTTGCTCCAGTCTAACTCTGAAGGAATGAATCTCCTCAGTGAGCTTTTGAGATTCTTTTTCCATCTGGAAAATTCGACTTTTTAAGGCATTCTTCTCCTCATTGCCTTTCTGAGCCTCTTTTGCCATTTGAGTTAGTCTATTTTTTTTTTAAGCAATTGGGGTTAAGTAACTTGCTCAAGGTCACAAGGCTAGTCATTATTTATGTGTGGGTGCTCATTTTCTGAGGCCGGATTTGATTTCGGGTCATCCCAACTCCGAGGCCAGTGCTCTTACTCACTGCACCACCTAGCTGCCCTGAGTTAGTCTATTTTTTAAGGTGTTATTTTCCTCAGTCAGGCTGTAGACTGTCATTTCATACTTTTCTTGCATCTTTTTCATTTCTCTTCCCAAATTTTCCCCCACTTCTCTTATCTGCTTCTTAAGATCCTCTATGGCCTGTAGCCAGCTTGTATTTTCATTTGGGGCTTTTGCTGCAGTAGTTCTGACCTCACAGTCCTCCTCCATGCTTTGAGCCTCTTTGCCCCTAAAACAGGAGTCCAATGTTGAACTTTTCTGTTTATTTTGTTTTGTTTGCCTAGGCATGTTGCCACTTAATTACTTGATTTTGGGGCTTGTTGCCACAGTAGGACTCTGCCACCAGACAGGAGAGCTTCCGCCCAAATGTGGGGTCTTCACAACTTCCGCCAGTTGGGTGGCCTCTGTAAAGCCTCCACCCACTCTGGCAAGTTGGATACCCATCCCAAACTTCCCCCCAGACCACAGTTCAGATCCAGGCAGTTTAAAGCAAGAGCGATTAACCCCCAGACTGATTGCTGCACTGTATGTTCCCAGCTCACTGTGCTGCCTGCTCTCAGAGCGCTGTGCTGGCTGCTCCCTGCAGGGCTGCTGGGCTCTCCTCAGCAGGAGGCTAGCTTCTCTGTGCCGTTCTGTGGGTGCTGTGGCTCCAGAGGTTGTTCGGAGTCCCCTTTCACATTGTTTGAAATTTGTGTGGGGCAGAGCACATTGGAAATGCTGTTTCTACTCCGCCATCTTGGCTCCGCCCCCCAAAGCAAAATTTTTAAATAATATATTAGCTAAAAGACTACAGCAACTTATCACAGTAATAATACACTTTAATCCGATAGGATTTATTCCAGGAATGCAAGGATGGTTCAGTATTAGGGAAAGCATCAGCATTATTGATCATATCAACAATAAAACTAACAGAAATCACATGATTATCTCAATAGATGCAGAAAAGCCTTTTGACAAAATACAACATCCATTCCTATTATAAACACTAGAATTGTGTAAGAATAAATGGAACCTTCTTTAAAATAATAGGTTGCATCTATTTAAAACCATCAGCAGGTATTATATGTAATGGGGATAAGCTAGAAGCATTTCCAATAAGATCTGGGGTGAAACAAGATTGTCTACTATCACCCCTCTTATTCAATCTGGTACTAGAAGTGTTAGCAGTAGCAATTAGAGAAGAAAAAGAAATGAAAGAAAGTAAATTAGGCAAAGAAGAGACCAGGCTATCACTCTTTGCAGATGATATGATGACATACTTAGACAATCTTAGAGAATCAAGAAAAAACTGCTTCAGATAATGAACAAATTTGGCAAAATAGCAGGATATAAAATAAACCCACTTAAATCCTCAGCATTCCTCTATATATCTACTGAAATCCAACAAGAGATAGAAAGAAAAATTCCATTTAAAGTTACTGTATACATTATAAAATATTTGGGAATCTACCTTCCAAAACAAATCCAGGACCTATATGATCACAATTACAAAACACTTCTCACACAAATAAAGTCATATCTAACTAAGTGGAAAAATATCAGTTGCTCATGGCTGGGTCGAGCTAATATAAAAGTGACAATTTTATCCAAATTGAATTATATATTTAGTGCCATACCAATTAATTTACCAAAAAACTACTTTATATTTTTGTTTTATTTATTTTTTTTTACAAATGCTTTATTAACTTTTGGTTTACATCATTCATTTCCACCAGATTTTGAGTTACAATTTTTCCCCATTTTTTCCCTACCCACTGAAACGTGGGGTGGAATAATAGACAAACCAAGACCACTGAGGCAAGAAAAAAGAAAAAAAAAATTATTACGAGTTCGAACCCGGGTCCCATCATACATTTTAGATGGAGGACCCCGAGTGTCTCCTTGGGTGTTTTTTATACAATTATGAGGGGAAAGCAGGAAGTACTGAGCTCACTGATTGGCTTAGTAAGTTCAGCTAAGTCTTAGAGACAAGGAGTTGGCGGGAAATGATTGGCTAGCAGACTTAGTTGAGTCTTGGAGATAGAGGCTCGATGCCAACTTCATAGGCTATAGGGGAGGGGTGAGAGCAAACAGGTGTCAGGTGGGGGGGGCAGTTGAGGCAGTTGACTCAGTTCCCGAATCTTATAGGTCAACATGACATTGTGGTTAGGGTTGGGAAAGCATGCATTCTTTGCAAAAACAAGTTATCAAGAAAAAACAAGGTTATTCTATAATCTCCTGAGGTTTGGCCCTATTTCATATTTGGCTCCATTTCACCCACCACCCCAGAATAATAGTCCCACCAGATATCCCCTCATCCAATCTGCTCTTTCCCATATCTTCTCCCATACCCCCTTCGACTTTGCCATTAGGGCAAGGTGAAACTCTGTGCCCCAATGCCAGTACATCTTATCTCCCAATTACATGAATAATAGTATTTTTATATATTTGAAACATTTAATTTTAAAACTTCAGATCCCAGATCCATTCCCTTCCTCCCTTGTCACCTATTCCCTCTGGGGAGATAAGCCATTCAGTATGTGTTGTACATGTATAGCTATGCAAAACATTACCATAGTAGATATATTGTAAAAGGCTGCTTATATTTTCCTCCCACCCGTCCCATCCCCCACCTGGTCCATTCCCTACTTTGATCCTGTCCCTCTTCTATAGTGGGTACTTCCAACCTCCCCTCCCCCCGAGGATGCCCTCTCATCCATCATCCCTCCTCTCATCCCCCTTCCCCCTACTCTCCTGCAGGGTGAGATATCCCATTTAGTATGTATGTAATTCTCTCCCTGAGCCAAATTCAATGAGAATAAGGTTTTGCCTTTTTGCCTTCCTGTTCTTCCCCTCCCCTGCAACTACTTCCCCTTGCCTCTTGTACATGAGATAGTTTACCCTACCCTGTCTCTCCCCATCTACTCTTGTCACTTTCCTCTCTCACCTCTTAAATTCACCGCTTAAGTATCATCCCTTCCCAACAAATTCAACCTATGCCCTCTATCCATGTATACCTGTAAACATATATACACACATTCAGATATTTATACATATGTCCATATACCCTTCTTCAATTATTTTCATAACGGGAAAGGTTTCATCAGACACAGTTATTGTTTTTCCTTGTAGGAATGTAAATAGTTCAACTTTGATAAATTCCTTTTGATTTCTTTTCCCTGATTACCTTCTCAAGCATCTCTTGCTTCTTGTGTCTGAATGTCAAATTTTATATCAACTCTGGCTTTTCCCTCAAGAATGCTTGAAAGTCCTCTATTCCACTGAATGACCATATTTTCCCCTGAAACAAGATACTCAGCTTTGCTGGGTAGGTGACCCTTGGCTTCAATCCCAGCTCTTTTGCCCTCTGGAATGTCATAGTCCATGTCCTTCTATCCCTCAGTGTAGAAGCTGCCAGGTCCAGGGCTATTCTGATTGTGTTTCCACAATATTGGAATTGTTTCTTTTTGGCAGCTTGTGGTATTTTCTCCTTGAACTGGGAGTTTTGGAACCTGGCTATAATATTCCAAGGAGTTTTCTTTTGGGGACACTTTTCAGGAGGTGATTGGTGGATTCTTTCAACCTCTATTTCCCCCTCTGGGTCTAAAACATCAGGGCAATTTTCCTTGAGAATTTCTTGAAGGATGATTTCTAGGTTCTTTCTTTGATCATGGCTTTCAGGCAGTCCAATAATTTTTAAATTATCTCTCCTGGATCTTTTTTCCAGGTCAGTGGCTTTTCCCATGAGATATTTCACATTGCCTTCTATTCTTTCATTTGTTTGGATCTGTTTGACAGCATCTTGATTTCTCATAAAGTCACTAGCTTCCATTTGCTCCAGTCTAATTCTGAAGGAATGATTCTCCTCAGTGAGCTTTTGAGATTCTTTTTCCATCTGAAAAATTCCACATTTTAAGGCATTCTTCTCCTCATTGCCTTTCTGAGCCTCTTTTGCCATTTGAGTCAGTCTATTTTTAAGGTGTTATTTTCCTCAGTCAGGCTGTTGACTGTCATTTAGTACTTTTCTTGCATCTTTCTTATTTCTCTTCCCAATTTCCCCCCACTTCTCTTATCTGCTTCTTAAGGTCCTTTGTGGCCTGTAGCCAGCTTGTATTTTCATTTGGGGCTTTTGGTGCAGGAGTTCTGACCTCACAGTCCTCCTCCTCTTCCATGCTTTGATCCTCTTTGCTCCCAAAATAGGAGTCTAAAGTTGCATTTTTCTGTTTATTTTGTTTCCTTTGCCTAGGCATATTGCCACTTAATTACTTGATTTTTGGGCTTGTTGCCACAGTAGGACTCTGCTTCCATCCTGTATGTGGGGTCTTCACAACTTCCAGAGGTTGGGTGGCCTCTGTAAAGCCTCCACCCCCTCTGGCAAATTGGATACCCACCTCAGACCTCCCCCCCCCCCCCACCACAAGACCACAATCCAGATCCAAGGAGGTTAAAGCAAGAGTGATTAACCCCCACACTGATTGCTGGATCTCTCTACAGTTCACAGACCAGGAGCTGGAGTTGTCACTGAAGCTTCAAAATGGTCTCTTTGCCATGTTTCCTCAGCAGCTTTTCGCCCCCATGGGAGGAAGCCAATGTGTTCCCCAAATACTGGTCCCAAAGTCCATAGGGCACTAAACTCTCACTTTTTCCTAAGCATATCTGTGCTGATCATTCTGGAATCACCACAGCTGCTGGTGTTCTGGGGTCTCTCCAGCTGGCTGTTGGCCTGGCTGCCCTGGGGCTAAAACCGAAGCTCACGAGGGCCTGGGCTCGGCTCCCAGAGCACTGTGCTATCTGTTCCCACCTTGCTGTGCTTCGGGCTCCCAGAGTGCTGCGCTGGCCACTCCCTGCAGGGCTGCTGGGATGTCCTCAGGAGGAGGTTAGCTTCTCTGTGTCGTTCTGTGGGTGCTGGGGCTCCAGAAGTTGTTCAGATTCCTCTTTTACATAGTTTGGAAGTGGTGTGGGGCAGAGCACCTTGGAGGTGTTGTTTCTACTCTGCCATCTTAAAAAAAAAACTACTTTATAGACCTAGAAAAAAATAGTAACAAAATTTATTTGAAAGAGCAAACGTTCCAGAATATCAAGGGAATTAATGAAATTCAAATGAAAGAAAATCAAGTCTCTAAGAATACAAGTCGTTCCCCAGTTGATAAATGGTCAAAGGATACGAACAGGCAGTTTTCAAAGAACAAAATTAAATATATCTATAAGCATATGAAGAAATGCTGTAAATAACTATTGATTAGAGATATGCAAATCAAAACAACTCTGAGGTACCACATCTCACCAATCAGATTGGCTAAGATGACAAAACAGGAAAATGACAAATGCTGGAGAGGATGTGGAAAAATTAGAACACTCATGCATTCCTGGTGGAGTTATGAAGTGATCCAACCTTTCTGGAGAGCAATCTGGAATTATGCCCAAAGGGCTATAAAGAATTTCATGCACTTTGACCCAGCAATACCACTTCTAGTATTATATCCCAAAGAGATTATAGAAGTGGGAGGAAGGTCCATATATACAAAAATATTTATAGCATCTCTTTTTGTGGTGGCAAAGTATTTGAAATTAAAGGGGGTGCTAATCAATTGGGGAATGGCTGAATAAGTTGTGGTATGTGCATATAATAGAATACTATTGTGTTATAAGAAATGAGGGGTAGATGGACTTCATATTACCTGGAGAGGCTTATACAAACAGATGCTGAGCGAGAAGATTTGAACCAGGAGAAATTTGTATACAATCACAGACACAACCTATGTGTGATTACCAGCTATGATAGACTGGACTCTTCTCAGCAATGCAGTGATATAAGTCAATCCCAAAAGACTCATGATGGAGAGATATGTCTATATCCAGAGAAAGTGCTAGAAAGAACTGAGTTTGAATCCAGATTGAAGCAAACTATTTGATCTTTTTCTTGTTTGATTTTATTTCCTCTTTAACATTTTTCATTCTATCTGGTAAAATCTGCCTTTGTAACCTGACTAATGTCTAATGTGAAAGTATTTGCAGATCCTATATTTGATTGTATGCCACCATGGCAGGGGGTTGGAGGGAGAGGAGAGGAGAAAGGAAAAGAAAATTTGAAACCCAAGGAATTGTGGAATTGAATCTTGTAAACTAAAAGTAAAAAAAAAAAACAAATTAATAGACCAAAAAAATTAACAAAAAAAAGAAAAAAGAAATGAGGCATTTATCAGAGACACTGGTTGTAAAATTTATTTCCCAACTTCCCACTTCCATCTTAATATTGGTTACTTTGACTTCTTTGTACAGAAACTTTTCAGTTTAATGTAAACAAGATAATTGATTTTCTTTACCAAACTCTTGTTTGGTAAAAAAATATTCCCTTCTCCATAAATCTAACAGGCAAACTATTCCTTGCTTTCCCAGATTGCTTACAGTATCAGTATTTATACCTAGATCGTTTAAACTTGATTTGGGTATATGGTTTCAGATAATGGTCTATGTCCAGTTTCAGCTAAACTATATTCCAGTTTTCCCAGCAGTTTTTTCTTTTTTCTTTTTTTTTTTTTTTTTACAAATGGTGAGTTCTTATCCCAAAAAAATGTTGTTTTGGGGTTTATCAAACAGTAAATTACTATTGTCATTGACTGCTGAATCTCATGTACCCAACCTACTTCATTGATCCACTGCTCTACTGCTCAGCCAGCTCTATTCCTCATACCAGTGGTATAGTTAGTTCACTTTCCCTAGCATTTCTTTTCATTATTTCCCTTGATATTCTGGACATTTGGTTCTTCCAAATGAATTTTGTTACCATTTTTCTCATTCTATAAAGTAACTTTTTGGCAGATTGATTTGTATGGCACTAAATTTGTAATTTAATTTAGGAAAAAAATATCATTTTTATTATATTAGCTTGACCCAGCCATGAGCAATTGATGTTTTTTTTCTAATTAGTAAGATCAGATTTTATTTGTGTGAAAAGTGTTTTGTAGTTGTGTTCATATATGTCCTGGGTTTGTTTTGGTAGGTAGATTCCCAAATATTGTAAAATGTCTACAGTAACTTTAAATGGGATTTCTCTTTCTATACCTTGCTATTGAATTTCATTAGAAATATATAATAATGCTGAGGATTTATGTGGGTTTCTTTTATATCCTGCAACTTTGCCAAATTTATGTATTGTCTCACATAGATTTTTAGTTGATTATCTAAGTATATCATCATATCATTTGCAAAGAGTGATAGCTTGGTCTCTTCTTTGCCTAATTTGATTCCTTTGACTACTTTTTCTTCTCTAATTGCTACTGCTAACATTTCTAGAGCCATATTTAATAAGAGGGATTATAGTGGATATCCTTGTTTCACCCCAGATCTTATTGGAAATGCTTCTGGTTTATCCCCACTACATGTAATACTTGCTGATGGCTTTAAATAGATGCCATCTATTATTTTAAGGAAAACTCCATTTATTCTTACACTTTCTGGTGTTTTTAATAGGAATGGATGTTGTATTTTATCAAAGCCTTTTCTGCATCTATTGAGATAATCATATGGTTGCTGCTAGTTTTATTGTTGATATGATCCATAATGCTGATGCTTTCCCTAATATTGAACCATCCTTGCATTCCTGGAATAAATCCTAATCTGATTAAAGAATGTTATTCTTGTTATAAGTTGCTGAATTTGCTAATATTTTATTTAAATTTTTCGTATCTATATTCTTGAGGAAAATTGGTCTGTGATTTTCTTTTTCCATTTTGTCTCTTCCTGATTTAGGTACCAGTACCATATTTGTGTCATAAAAAGAATTTGGTAGTTCTCCTTCTTCACCAATTTTGACAAATAGTTTGTAGAGTATTGGAATCAACTGTTCTTTAAATGTTTGATAGAATTCACTTTTGGCCCTGGAGATTTTTTCCTAGGGAGTTCACTGATGGCTTATTCTATTTCTTTTTCTGAGATGGGGTTATTTAATTAATTTACTTCCTTTTCAATTAATCTGGGCAATTTTTATTTTTGTAAATATTCATCAATTTTCCTAAGATTGTCAACTTTATGTGCATAAAACGGGGCAAAATAATTCCTAGTTATTGTTTTAATTTCCACTTCATTAGAGGTAGGTTCACCCTTTTCATTTTTGATTCTCATAATTTGGTTTTCTTTTTTCTTTTTTTATGATATTGACTAAAAGTCTATTAATTTCATTGTTTGTTTTTATAAAATCAGCTATTAGTTTTATCTATTAATTCAATAGTTTTCTTAATTTCAATTTCAGTAATCTCTCCTTTGGTTTTCATTATTTTTGGTTTAGTATTTAATTGGGGACTTTCAATCTTTTTTCCTAGATTGTTTTGGTTGCATGCCCAATTCATTGACCTCCATTTTCTCTTGTTTATTCATGTAATCACTCAAGGACATAAAACTTCCCCTAAGAACTGCCTTTGCTGCATCCCACTAGTTTTGGTATGATGTCTCATTAATTTCATTCTCTTGAAGGAAGTTACTGATTGTTTCTGTAATTTCTTATTTGACCCACTCATTCTTTAGGATTAAATTGTTTAGTTTTCAATTAGTTTTCAGTCTATCTTTCTGTGGCCCTTTATTGCATATGAATTTTATTGCATCATGATCTGAGAAGGACACATTTAATATTTCCTCCTTTCTACACTGAATTGTGAGGTTTTTATGCCTCTGTACATGGTCAATGTTTGAGTATGTGCCATGTACCACTGAGAAGAAGGTAGATTCCTTTTAATTGCCATTCAGTTTTCTCCAGAGATCTATCATATCTATCCCCTGTAAAATTCTATTCACCTCATTAGCTTCTTTCTTGTTTATTTTAAGGTTAGATTTATCAAGTTCGGAGAGGGGGAGATTCCCCACTAGTATAGTTTTGCTCTCTATTTCTTCCTCTAATTCCCTTGACTTCTCTTCTAGGGATTTGAATGAAATACCATTTGGTGCATATGTATTAAGTAATGATATTGCTTCATTTTTAATGGTGACTTTTAGCAGGATATAGTTTCCTTCCTTATCTCTTTTAATTAGATCTATTTTTACCTTTGCGTTATCCAAGATAAGGATTGCTACCCCTGATGTATTTTTTTTACTTTAAGTAAAGCATAATATATTCCACTCCAGCCTTTTACCTTTATCCTGTTCGTTTATCCTTGTTTCAAAGGTGTTTCTTATGGATAGCATATTGTAGGATTTTGTTTATTAATTCATTCTGCTATCTGCCTCCATTTTATGGGAGAGTGCATTCCATTCACATTCACAGTTATTATTACTATCTGTGCCTTTCCCTCCACCCTATTCCCTCCCCTGTTTATGTTTTTGTTTATTCCTTCTCCCTTTCCCACCTTAAGACTTTTCATTTTGACCACCACCTCCCTCAATAATCTCTCCCTGTGCCCCACCTCTCTACCTACCCTTTCCCCTTACTACTATTTCCCTCCTTTCTAACCAAACCCCACTTTATCACCCCACACCCCCTTACCTCTCCTACTGGCTGTAGGGCACAATGGGTTTTTATACTTA
The DNA here is from genome assembly GCA_011680675.1 of Gymnobelideus leadbeateri. Classification (NCBI taxonomy): domain Eukaryota; kingdom Metazoa; phylum Chordata; class Mammalia; order Diprotodontia; family Petauridae; genus Gymnobelideus; species Gymnobelideus leadbeateri. The sequence goes on from WOXC01010925.1 coordinate 23,786, forward strand.
GTGGAGTATTCCTTCCTTGAACCCAAACCAATTAGAATGAATTTCATACATTGCTTCTCTCTTCAGTTTCACTTTTTAAAGTTTAGTGATGGAATTCATGGAGGAGCTTGGAAAAGTTCCTGTTGGGGGCAGAGTCAAGATGACAGAGTAGAAACATAACTTCCTTGCAGCTCAGGCTCCCACCACTTCCAAATTATGGAAAAGGTGTCTCTGAACAAACTTTGAAGCTACAGAACCCACAAAATGACACAAAGAAGTTAACCTCTCAATGAGGACAGCCCAGCAGCTCAGCAGGGAGTAGCCAGTGCAGTGATCTGAGAGCTGAGCCCAGGCCCATATGAGCCAGAGGTTTTAGCCCCAAGGTGGGCCTGACCAGCAGCTGGTTGGAGGGACTTCAGAATACTAGCGGCTGTGGTGTTTCCTGTATTGCCAACACATAGATGTCAAGGACAAAGTGAGAGGTCAGTGTAATGTGGACTTTGGGACCAGTATTTGGGAGTGCATAGCTATTGCCCCCAGGGCAAGTAGCTGCTGAGTAGCCATGGCACAGCCTAAGCCACATTGCAGATTCAGGTCCTGGCCTACTGACATTAGGGAGACCTGGAGAGCAGTCTTGGGGGGGGGGGTAATACCGTTTGCTTAAACCTGCTTGGATCTCGATTGTGGTCTGGGGTGGAGGTCTTGGGGTGTGTGACCAGCTTGCCAGAGCTTGTGGAGGCTTCAGAGAGGGCACCCAACTAATACTTCTGGCAGCTGAGAAAACCCCAGTGTTTGGGATGGAAGCTCTCCTGTCTGGTGGCAGAGTCCTACTGTGGCAAAAAAGCCTAAGGGTCAAGTGACTGAGTGGGGACATCAAAAAGCAAAGGAAGCACAATAAACACTTTACAACTTTACACTCCTACTTTGGCAACAAAAAGGATCAAAACATGGAAATGGAGGAAGACAGTAAAGTCAGAAATCCTGCACCAAAAGCTTCCAAGAAAAATATGAGCCAGTTACAGGCCATAGAGGAAGTTAAGAAGCAGATAAGATAAATGGAGGAAAGATTGGGGAGAGAAATGAGAATGATGCAAGAAAATTATGAAAGGAGAGTCAACAGCCTGACTGAGGAAAATAATACTTTAAAAAAATAGACTAACTCAAATGGCAAAAGAGGCTCAGAAAGGCAATGAGGAGAATAATGCCTAAAAAAGCTGACTTTGCCAGATGGAAAAAGAATCTCAAAGTTCTCACTGAGGAGAATCATTCCTTCAGAATTAGACTGAAGCAAATGGAAGCTACTGACTTTATTAGAAATCAAGATGCTATTAAACAGATCCAAACAAATGAAAGAATAGACGGCAATGTGAAATATCTCATGGGAAAAACCCCTGACCTGGAAAATAGATCCAGGAGAGATAATTAAAATTTATTGGACTACCTGAAAGCCATGATCAAGGAAAGAACCTAGAAATCATCCTTCAAGAAATTCTCAAGGAAAACTGTCCTGATGTTTTAGAACCAGAAGGCAAAATAGTGGTTGAAAGAATCCACTGACCACCTCCTGAAAAAGATCCCAGAAAGAAATCTACTAGAAATATTATAGCCAGGTTCTGGAATTCCCAGATCAAGTAGAGAATATTATAAGCAGCTTGAAGAAACAATTTTAATATTGTGGAAACACAATTAGGAAAGCACAGGTTCTGGCAGCTTCTGCACTGAGGGATTGAAGGGCTTAGAATATGATATTCTGGACATCAAAGGAGCTGGGATTAAAACCAAGAATCACGTACCCAGCAAAACTGAGTATCATGTTTCAGGTGGAAATATGGGTATTCATTAGAATTGAGGACTTTCAAGGATTCTTGATGAAAAAAGCAGAGCTGAATAGAAAATTTGACACTCAGATACAAGAAACAAGAGAACCTTGAAAAGGTAAACAGGGAAAAAATCATAAGGAACTTATCAAAGTTGAAATATTTACAGTCCTACATGGAAAAATGATCATTGTAACTGAGGAAACTTTTCTCAGTGTGAAAATAGTTGAAGGAAATAGAAATATGTACATATATATATATATATGTATATATATATATATATATTCTTTATTGGAGGGTATATAGGCATCAGAATACATATGTGAATGTATATTTATATATATTTACATGTATACATATATAGAGGACACAGGACTAATTTAATAGAAAGGGATGATACTTAAAAGGTAAAATCAAGAGGTGAGAGAGGAATGTATTGAGAGGACATGGGGGGAGTCAGAATGAGACAAACTATCTCATATAGAAGTAAGGAAAAATGGGTGCAATGGAGGGGAATAACAGGAAGGCATAAGGGAATGGGTCAGCCTTATAATCATTGAATTTGGCTCAGGGCAGGAATGACATACATGCAAAATAGTGTATCTCACCATAGAGGAGAGTAGGAGAGAAGGGGATGAGAAGGGGTATGATGGAAGAGAGGTCAGACTGGGTGGGAGGGAAGTAAGAAGCACACAGTTTTGAAAAGGGGCAGGACTACAGTAGAGAATAGAACAAGGGGGAGGAGGGATAGTGGGGAGGGAAATATCATCAGTCTTCCACAATATTTCTACTATGTAATGTTTTGCATTAGCTACACATGTACAACCTATATTGAATTGCTTATCTTCTTCCCAGTAAGGGTCGATGACAAGGGAGGAAGGGAATGAATTTGGAATTCAACGTTTTAAAACCAAATATTATATATATATATATATATATATATATATACTATTTATATTTATATATATACTATTTTACATATAATTCGGAAATAAGAGGAGGGGATATATATCCTGGGGCACTGCTATTTTGGTGAAGTGGGTAGGGGAAAACCAGGTAGAAAATTTGTAACATCAAAACTGGCAGAAATGAATGAAGTAAAACAGAAGTTAATAAAGCATTAAAAAAAAAAAAACACTTTTTTTCTTCCTCACTACAAAATACAATAGTTGGTCAATGTAGCAAATTTGATACACAATGAGTGCAGTAGCTTAGTAAACCCGGTATCAAAAATCATTGAGAAATCTAGAGCTTATTCTCACATAATTAAATATAATCTAACATCCAACACTATATACAACAATATGCTCTAAATTCTTACATGATATACACATAAAAGATAACATCCTAAATAATTAGAGAAAGCAAATAGAAGACCAACTTTTAGATCTATGGATAGGGGAAAAGTTCATGACCAAAGGACTGGAACATAAGAAAAAATGTATAATTTTGATCATATAAAATTTTTTGACTTTTTATTCAATTTAATTTTTTCCCATGTTTGCAACATCTCCTTCCCACCTATCCCTTTCTTGCTAAGAAAGCAAGAAAAATAAAACCCATTAAAATCATGTCCATTTAAGCAAAACAAATTCCTTTATCAGCCATATCAAATATATATATACATATATAATACACACATTTTTATATATACATACATACATAATACCTGTGTGTGTATGTTTCAATCTACACTCTGCATATAACCTCTATGTCTGGAGATGATTTGTACCTTTCTCCACGAGTACTCTGGAATTGTTGCTGGTTACTGTGTTGATCAGAGTTCCTAAATCTTTCACAGTTGTTTGTCTTTACAATATTGTTGTTATTGTATTTTTTCCTCACTCTACTCACTTCACTTTGCATTATTGATAATAGTCTTCACAGGTTAATCTGAAACTGGCTTCCTTTGTAATTTCTTACAGCACAATAGAATTTCATCACATTCTTATATCATAATTTATAATTGAGACTTTGCTTTGAGTGGGAGAGACAGTGTGATGTGTAGTAGAAAATGTTCTGAATTTTAAGTCTGACCAGTTTGAAGCTGAATTCAAATTCTAGTTTTGGTGTGACCTCTAATTTTCTCATCACCACATTGAGGAGATGCAAGATGGAAGGTGATTGTGGTATTACTGTATATGATCTCTAAGGTTCTTTAGAATTCTATAATCTAATATTCCACTTTAAGTTTGTTTTTGAAATCTTTCAATCTGGTCAGCTTTTCAGCAACTCAGAAAATTGCTGCCAATGAGGGAATAATAGTATGTTATTAAAAGGAAGTGAGGTGGCACAGAAGATAGAGTGCCAGTCCTGGAGTCAGGAAGACTCCCTTTCCTGAGTTTGAATCTTGCCTCAGACACTTGCTAGTTTTCTGTCCATAGGCAAGTCACTAACTCTGTTTGCCTCAGTTTCCTCATATATAAAATCAGCTGGAGAAGGAAATGGCAAACCACTGTAATATCTTTGCCAAGAAAACTCCAAATGGGATTATGAATAGTCACACACAACTGAAATAACCCAACAACAAATGTTGCTAAAACATACACAAAAATCCTAAATTTCTTTTTCAACAACAGTGTCAGATTTCTGGCTACACCCACTCAATCTCTTTTTGGAAAGCAACTCAGCTTAGGTTAAGAAGCATATGTTAAATGCTGTTTGTTAGCCAGGCCCTATGCTAAGCTCTGAAAATACCGCTCCCCCCCCCCCAAAAAAAAGGGTAAAAACAGTTTCTGCCCTTAAGGACCTCACAGTCTAGTGGGGGAGAGAAAATACACAAACTACTATATACAAAGAACATGTATGAGGGATGAATTGGAGATAATATAAGCAAACACAGACTTATTAATTAATATTTCATTCCTAATGCTGTCCCTGCCAGTCCCCTGGAAGAGTAACTAAGCAGGAGCATTATCAACAGGAACAAAGAGAAGGAGCAGAGGAGGGGAAAACTGAGAAAGAGGCCTTAGGAGGAGCTAGAGACTACAGAAGCAGGCCCCAAATAAAATGTGTATTTTGTGAAAGTTGATGCTTGCTATGTCATTTTTCACCACAGGGTGGTCCTACAACATACCTGATGTGAATCTCACATGCAAATTAGCATTGAAAATCCCTAAATTCCAGGTAGGTGGGGTTTTTGCCTGATTTTTCTTTACAATTCAGCTTCACCCACTTCTACCAATGGTCCAATGTAAAAACTTTATTTCGTATTAGGGAATAATACTGAATATACTGAACAATACAATGATAATAGTAATGAATATAACAATACTGAATTGTAATAATAATAATTATTATCATTATTATGGCTAAATATATGATCTCATACATCATAGCATATAAATACACCGTCTACTATGTGTCAGGTGTTTTATAAATAAATATTAAATTTAATGTTAACTGGTGTTGCAGTTAAATACCAGTTAAATGTAATATAATAAATATTATATAAATAATATAAATAAAATAAATATTAAATTAACAATAAATATTATCTCACAACAACCTCAAGACATAAATGCTATTATTGTCCCTATTTTATAGTTGAGAAAACTGAGGCAAATATATGTTAAATGACTTGCCCAAGGTCAAAGACACTTACTGTCTGAGGTTTCTCTGAACTCAGGTCATGCTGACTACTGGCCTAGTTGCTCTATTAGCTCTACCATGGAGTGCCTCATTTTTAACAGAGGCTGTGATGAGGATAAAGCATCACGTTCTGTAACCCCAGGTTTGGTAGAATAAATATATCTGCTTCCTAGAGGGTGTCTAGTGCTTGAAGCATGTACTACACGGTTTTTCTCCCCTTTAATCAAGGGTTTCTCATTAGCCTTAAAAGAGAATTGTCCAATCACCCATTAGACTGTAAATTCCTTGAGGCCAGAGACTTAAAAAAGAATGTTTGCATAATTATTTGTTTACTGGGTTACAGCTCTTAGTACAGTGCCTAGCACAGGGTACGTGCTTAATAAAACTTTATTGAATGAATGAATGAATGCTTCTTATTTTATCACCAGCCTTGGCAGAGTGACTTGAACATAATCAATGCTTAATAAATAGTTGTTGATTGATTCATACAATAAATGAAGGAGTATGTAAGGTATTTATACAAATAACTTTAATACTAGGTAGTTTATGAAAAGATATTAAAATTACTGGTAGGAAGTAACCTCCAGTAATGTGATACGCCATGATGCCCAATGGGTACCTCTGAGCACTCTATAGCAACATTAGTTCTGGCAGGTCAAACTAATGTGAAAAGAATTTCTGAACCCTAAAATCATTGAATTAGAGTTATAAGAGATCATAGCGGTTATCAGTGTCAACATTCTCATTTTAAAAATGAAGATATTAAGTCCCATAAACATTAGTTGACTTTGCCAAAGTCACAAGATAATTGAATATCTGAGGTGAGTTCAACCAACTCAGCAATGGACTGTGTGTCTGTCATTTTTGAACGAGAAGAACAAAATTTGGAGAGGGTTCATCACCAGAGGGCTAGTAGGTTACCCACTGATGACATTTTTCTGATCTCAACAATTCCCAAAGGAAAAATTACTAAGATATGTTAACCTTTTGATCTGTAGCACCAGTTAAACACCTTTTGAAATGTTGAAGTATATCACAGGATAAAGTAATACAAGTTTATCTTAATAAAACACTGTAAGTTCAGAAGAGGAATAAAATTAAGATTTGAGCATTATCAATGTTGAATCAGTTTCTGACTGAGGGGAATCAATTAAAGCTTCTTGGAAGAAATTGTCTTTAAGCAGGGATAGAGGAATTGATCAAATGTCGATAGGTGGATATAAAGTAGATATAGGTTATATTGGATAGAGTCATATCTTTCTATGGTTTCCTCTATGTACGATGAATAGTTAGTTATTATGAAACCTGGCTTTTCCTACATGAATCTGTCAAAGTACTTCAAGAGCTTCAATTAAATCCTTTTAATTAAAAAAAAGAAGGAATCACATGGTTATTTTTTGCTTTCTCACATTTTTACTTTAACTTGGTTCTGCTTTAATTTCATTTTTATACTACAAGAAACTTTGGTCAAATACATTTTCTTCTGTTCTTTGTGACAATGGTCTCCTAGGATGACCATTGTCACAATGTTTCCAGGTTTCATTAAATTTGAGATTTGGAATCCTAGGTTTTCCTGGCAGAGGTCCTTTTATATTCTACCAATTCTACTATTCCAGAATATACTTCTCTCACCCTCCCTTATCAACTAATGCTTAATGTTCAGACCTTGAGCATTAAACCTGCTGAAACCTATTTCCTCAATAATAATGTGTCTTTCAGTTTCTTTAAAACATAGTAATTAACATTATATTCAAAGTCTTTGGAAATTCCTCAAAAATTGAAATTTTAAGTCTTTGACTTAAAATAGTGAAAATCTTAGGGTTTCTCTAAAGATTAAAGTTAGTGAGCTGTGTATTTTGTACATACTTTTCTTTTGTAGAATTTTTGGTCCATTTTTAATAACATATTAATTACTAGTATTACTATAGTACTTTAAGGTATTCAAAGTACTTTACATATTATTACATTTTATCTTCACAACAACCCTATGAGACAGGGGCTATCCACATTTTATAGAGAAGAAGCTGGGGCAGGTAACAGCTAAGTGACTTATCCAGTCTTACCTAGCTATGTGTCTGATACCAAATTTGGACTCAGGTCTTTCTAACTCCAGGTGTCATGGTCTATACCTTGGGTCTCTTAGCTGGTTGTTTTTCTTTACTTACATTGAAGTCTTACTTCAGTGATTCATGGTTCAATAGAAGTGACCCAGTATTTTGGAAGCCTATCTTAGTGAGATGTGAGCTGGGATGAATATTCAATCTGGTTCAGTATTCAATCAAAGGTTCAAGTACTGGCTCAGTAACAAATTACCTGTCCTCTGAGGATTCATTCCACAGAGCATCTCACCATTACAAGGTTGGCTAAGGATTGATTTTTTTTTTTCAGTCATGAAAAACCAACTATAAAGACATGGAGAAAATATAATCAGTAGGTAGAAGGAATATACCCAGCAATGAAACTGTGGAACTTTTGATGTTCTGAAGTTTATTACTTTCAGAGGAATGTCTGATTCTCTTTTCTTATCCATTCTACCATCTTCTTGTTTTGTGCATCATGGTGAGCTGATCTTTATCTTTAATCTGCACCAATGCAGGAAGAATTGTACTTCTGTAGATCAGAACTCTGAATTCTAAGTGTAGTTCTACAACTGGTATATTTGAGGAACCTGTGCAAGAAGAGATAGTAAGAGATATCCCACAGTGCACCTGCCAAAACAAACCCCAGAACTATATGAACAAAATTATTTTTAAAAATTTCTTATGCAAATAACATTAGATTTTAATAATTGGAGAAGTATTTTCAATAGATAAGCAGGGCCAATATAACAAAAATGATAACTATATATTTTTTACCATCTTGATTAAATTACCTAAAATTATTTTATTTAATTAGGGGAAAAACACCAAAATTCGTTTGGAAGAACAAAAGTCAAGAATATCAAAGGAGCTAATGAAAAAATGTAAAGGAAGGAGGCTGTGGGCTAAGGGGAGATCGAGGGTGGGGTTAGGAAGAAAAATGAGAAAGGTCAGTGAGCAGTCTCATTTGAGATTGGGAGTAGAAGTTGGAGGCAAATCAAATATATTTGCACAAAATCCTGTAGGATAAAAGTAGGTTATAGTATTGTTGGATTTGGAACTGGAAGGACAGTCTGATACTTTCACTTGCCTCTTCTATATCGTGAGAGGTTTCCTGTCACCTCTAGGATAAAATACAAATTCATCAGGCAGACTTTTTGTAAAGCCTGCCACAATCTAAGTCCTAACTAGTATTTTAGCCTTATTTTGTGCTACACCCCTTCAAGAATTTCCAGGCAAACACATCTAACTTTCCTTGAAGCTCAAATCTCTGTCACTCTCTACCCTCTGTGTATTCCTATGAATTATTCTTCATTGACCCTCCTCATCCCCACCATTGTGAAAACTTCCCATCTTTCAAAGGTGGTCTCTGGCTCCAGCTCCTTCCTCAGTCTTTCCTTAATCCTTCCAGTTTCTAGAGTTCTCCTTTTCTCAATTTATGTTGTATTTCATTTAGTTGAATAAATCTATACTGTTCCTCTTCCCAGGATAATATTAAGTCTCTAGGACAGGGACTATTTGTTTTTCATCTTTGTTTCTTTAGGGTCTTTAGGAACAAATAATAAATATCTGTTCAGTTGAATGCTTATCTAGTACAATTCTCTCATTGTACAGATGAAGAAACTTAGGCCAGACATTTTAAATGATCTAGTTATGGTCAGATATGTTGTGAGGTTGAAAATGAGAATAATTGATGTTTTCCTTCACCTTAATTTTTTGTTATTATCTTATTGTTTTTTGTGGGGAGGCAATCAGGGTTAAGTGACTTTCCCAGGGTCACACAGGTAGTAAATGCCTGAGACCTGATTTGAACTCAGGTGCTGTGTACTCCAGGCTGGTGTTCTAACCTAGCTGCACCACTCCCATCATTTTTTTATACTGAATTCAACAGTTAACATCAACTAAAATGAAATTTCCATTAAATAGTAGAACAGAGAGGATTGTACATGAAGCTGTAAATCTCTGCTATGAAAAGATTGCTTTTCTTTCAAAATATATAATAAATTTAGCATATTACTTTCAAAGCTGTCATGCTTGTGATTTCTTCTGACCTTCCATATGCTCTCTTTTGTTTTATTGTGCTTTTTCAAAGAAAACCTCAAGTCTTTTTTATGAGGTCTCATGCCTAGAATACGTTTATTCCTATCCCACTATTGTTGCTTATGGAAATCTTCCACATTCTTCAACTCTCAACTCAAATGTCACCTCTTTCATGAAATTTTCCCTCATTTTTTGATTAATCACAACATCTGTAAAAGTCAAATTAGGGTAAAAATGAGAAAGACACACATACACAGAAACACACACACACAATGAATGTTGTCCCAGTGATGCAGCTTGACACCACTATCACTGAAGAGAAAAATTGCAAGTTGGAGAACATTACAGAATAATAGAGAGAATCATGGTGGATTTGTCATGATCCATTTAATTTAGTTGTGATGTCACCCAGGATATTTTATACACAAATAGTGAACAAATACCTTACAGAAATTAGATGACTGGAAAAAGATATGGACCAGGCTGGTAGTGAAAGTAAGGAATAGACAACCCTATTGCTGCTCATCAAACTATGCCTGACTTTCTTCTCCTCCTCTACTTAGTGACCCATGATAGACTGCTTCATTTTGTAAGTGGCCTGTGGTTAAAAATAAAAACAAAAAGAATACTTTTCTCACTTTTCCTTTAGAACTCAGGGTGCACATCAAAATAGAGTTGCTTAAGAGTTATCAAATGGATGTTTGAATATATAAACACTTTATATAACAGTTAAGAATGGACTATTCCATAGGAGCAAGTTTTCTAAATAATGGATGATTATTCTTTTAAGTAACAAAACTTTAAACTTTTATGCTCATTTGTTTCTTTATCCAAACGTCCATCATTCAATAGAATTGTTTTAGCACAGAAATATTGGATAAATCATCTTTAGACAAGAATTGTATAGTATGTCAGGGTGAGGCTGATCTTTATCTTTAGTCTGCACCAATGGAGGAAGAACTGACAATGAGATCTCAAATCCATCAAGGTATTTGTTTTTATTTTATTCTTTCTAGATTGTTGCACATATATTTGTCTTCTTAAAATATACTCAACGGGGGGGGGGGGGTTAGGTGGCGCAGTGAGTAAGAGAGCTGGCTTCGGAGTTGGCATGACCCGGGATTGAAACCGGCCTCAGAAAATGAGCACCCACACATAAATAATGACTAGCCATGTAACCTTGAGCAAGTTACTTAACCCCAATTGCTTTAAAAATATACTCAACAGAACTTTCTTTGGTTAATGTAAGGTCATTATCATAAATATTAAGTGTTGTATTCTGCCTTTGGCAGATATTGTTATGTGTAAAACTAGCTCCATATATTAAATTGCCCTGCACTTCCTTAAAGTAGTTAATAATGCTGACTATATCTACTCTAGCTACACTGATAGTTGTCATATCTGTCTCTTGCAATACCACTTCCTTCTAGCAAGAGAAATCACATCTACTATAACAAAATGGATGAATGAATATTAAATAATCAAGCTATGTTATGTGATTCTATGTCAGCAACAAATAGAAGTATGAGGATATCCTCATTTACCATATAAGAATTAAAGGTTTATTCTTTGATATGGTGACAAAATTAAATAGTCCTTTCTACAAAGTACCCTACATTATTTTGGGGGAAGCAAGGTGTACACATACAAAAATATAAAATATCTGCAGAGAATATACTGTGTAGTTTTGGGGTACAAGTGGTACTAAGAGCTGGGGGAAATCTAGAAAGAACTAATGTAGCAGCTGGTACTTGAGTTGAGCTTTGAAAAAGGCTAATTATTGTAAGAGACAAAAAAGACAAAGAAGAAATATGAGAGAGGGGAAGAAGGGAATGAGAGGAGAGAGGAGGAGAAGGAGGAAGAAGAGGAGGTAAAGAAAGAGGGAGGGGGAGGGAGGGAGGGGGAGAGAGAGAGAGAGAGAGAGAGAGAGAGAGAGAGAGAGAGAGAGAGAGAGCAAACTAAGACAGTTGTCAAGACCCTGAACCCTAGTGTATCTAATGGGTACTAAATCATAAAAACTAGATTGGAGTCAGATTGCAAGGGACTTTAAATGACAAACAGAGGAGTTTATAATTGATCTTTAAGTCAATAGGGAGTCAATATAGCTTTATAAGCATTGAGAGAAAAGATGAGACCTCTGTTTTAGGAATATCACTTCAGTAACTATATGGAACATGGACTAGAAGTAAGCACCAAATCCTATACTTGCCTACCAGATTTCATTTTTCATCTTTTCATTTCCCCTGAGCATAGCTTCATGCTTTTTCTATTGTAGATACTTGAATTACTAGTTGGTCAAGAGGCATTAATTATGCCAAGCTGTTACACAATACTGAGGCAGAGAAGGCACCTTAGAATTGGTCTAATTTAACCCATTCCACTTAAAAGTGAGGAAATTGAGGCATATAAACTTAAAGATCAAGTCAAACAGGAAGTTAGTGACACAGCCAAGACTAGAACTCAAGCTTCCTGACTCCAAGTCCAGTGTTCACTCACCAATATCATGGTGTCCTGTCAGGGCAACAAGTTTATGTCATCACATTTAATCACACAGAGGAGAAAGGGGACTTCTGGCAGGCTGTTGAAGACCCTAGTGAACTTGCTGTCTTTTGTTTTATTTAGTATTCATTTTGTTAAAATGAGTCAGTCATTTATTTTTTTTTTCAGTAGCTAGTTCAAATGTTAATTGTCAACATGAAGAAATAATGCAGAAATTTGGCAGGGCTCTGGTAATCTGGTGGCAGTTGAAGCAGGATCACAGATGGCAGCATTTAGATTCAGTGTGATTTTCTTGTTCTCCCTGTTTTGCCCCAATTAAAAGTTATCAGTTCAAACAAGGTTACCGTTACTGAGAGATGCAACTGTCACACTTTCTAAAATCCATAAAAGATGTCACTGACTTACTGGCATTTCTCATTAGTGAGATAAATGAAGAGACAGTCATAAGCTTAGCACGTTGTCTTGCACATAGTAAGAACTTTATAAATTGTGATTTTTTTTTTAAATTGCAGAATGAATCAACCTTCCTGGGAATTACTTGCTTATCTGGTCTAGGTCCACAACAAACCAAGATAGTTGGAGAGATACAGTCAACTAACTAGACACGATGTATATATTGACAGCCTATTAAATACTGGGCTCCATGTATTACATATTGTTTTTTAAACCTATTCCAAATATTGAGATATCATAGGACTATAGGATCATGGTTTTACAGCTAAAACAACTCTCATAAGCTATATAGCCCAACTCTTTTATTTTATAGATGAGGAAATTGAGACCAATGTGGTTAAGTCATTTTCTCAAGGTCACATAGATAAAAAGCATCAGATGAAGGTTTTGAACTTAGATCTTATGATTCCAGAGTCAGTGCTCTTTCTAATGTATTATGCTGTAAGGAATAAAGAGGGTAACATATAACCCCTGTGCTCTAGGAGTTTATTATCATCAAGTTCTGGGTATCCACTCTATTCACAAGAAATCTAAGTCTCTCAAATTACTGAAAAGGAAACAATACTTGGGTTATTTTTTCCCCTAATGTTAGTTTTTTGTTAGTAGTTTGTAATGGTAATGGGCATTTGAAGATCTTCCCTGCCCCTTCTAATGGCAAGAAAACAAGTACTTAGCATGTTGTTTTTTTTCTACTTGATTATATCAAGCCTTTGTTAAAAAAAAAACAACAAAAACAAAACAGAAATTGTGAATCCCACAGTGGAATGAACTTGCTGATGCAACAGGAAGGGGTGCAGCAGGAAGGAGATAATGATCATATCTAAGGAGAGGCTCTGGTTGGAGAGAGAAGAATTGAGAGCAGAACTTGGGGTGGCAGAGCTGAGAACTGAACTGAGAATTAAGAATAACTGAGAAGAGAGCTGAGAAATGAAAACTGAACTGAGAACTGAGAAGAGAATTGAGGAAAACTGAGAAATGAGAAGAGAAGAGAACTGGGAGGAAGGGTGGCTATGGTGCCGGTACTTTGTCTGTTTGTTTTGATGTTGGTCAGATTTGTCTGCTTATAAAGGATGTTACTGTTGTTACAGAAGTCCTGGGACCTTACTGCTGGTTCAGAAGCCCTAAAAGAGGATTTTCTTGCTGTATGTTTACAGAAGTCCTGGAGGACGGTCTTGCTGATATTTTCAGAGTTCTTGGGACTATACTGATGATTTATATTGATTTCTCAGACCTTGTTATTGGGTCTGTGTTGATTTCACAGGCTGATAATGAATTGATTTGTATGAATATTATTTTGGCTTTGTTAGGCTTTGTCTTCCCAGGAACAGAAATTGTAAGGATTTGAGGAGAACTGGACACTGTGAGCTTCAATATGGAACAGGAACTGGACAAGAAGTTGGGAGTTGCCTGTCTTTAAACCCAGGTTACAGTTGGGTGGATTCAGATAGGAGCTGGACCCATGGAAGAGGAACCATGGAAGCTAAGAGCCAGCTTTGAGTCAAGATAAAAAGAGCTCTCCTTGAGTACTTAATGCAAATTGAAAAGATCATGATTTACTGTGGCCTAGGGATGGGAAGACTTTGTACTCTGTATCCTGTACTTCTTCAGGATGATTGAATTAAGGATAATTGGAAACTAATATCCAATTAAGAAGAAAGAAAACTTTTTGAGTGAGAGATTAAGAAAATGTGACCTGGGGTGGAGAACCTTGACCTTTGTACTTTGTGTCCATTTAAGGATGACTGAGCTTAGTTCTTACTGAATGATTGTACTTTGTGTCCATTAAGTCTCCTTAAGGATGATTAAGTTCTTACTGAATGATATCTTTTGCTTAAAACTGTGACCATTTTGGTGAAAACTATGTGGCCATTTTAGTGATAAGTGGTTTGACATAACATTTTGAATGCTGTTCTTTGGTTTCTAATGTTTTGCTTTAACTTACTGCCGAATAAATAGAGTTCACTATATTATGTAATCAGAACCTTGAAGCTGTTCACAGCAGCAGTCCTCTGGAAACCTGTTTGTACTTGGCTTTACAAAGTTGGAAGAAATCTTGTAGATATAGTGTTATAGTAAAGTACATTTAACTGGGATTCAGGAGATTTGGGTTCTAATCCAAGTTCTGTTAGTAACTTTGCCTCTAGATTTCTTCACATAAGACCTCAGTTTCTTCATTTGTAAAATGAGATTGCAAAAAAAAAAAAATCAAAGAAAGAAGAAAAGGACCCTTAAGTAAAACAAATATCCATCCCAGTTCTTTTTGTTATAGCAAACAACTGGAAAGTGTGGGGATACTCACTAACTGGGTTGTAGCTAAATAAATTGTTAAACCAGTGTACTAGAATATCCTTTTTTTTTTTTGCTTTTTGAAGTGGGGAAGGTAAGGCATTTGGGATTAAGTGACTTGCCCAAGGTCACATGGCTAATTTTTTGTGTTGTGTCTGAGGATGTATTTGAACTCAGCTCCTCCTGACTCAAGGGCCAGTGCTCTACTCACTGCACCACCTAGCTGCCCCTGGAATATCCTTGTTCCATAAATTTTTAAAGGATGGTTTCAGAAAAAAACAAAGATGATCTATATGATCTGAGGCAGAGTAAAGTGAACAGAACACTCAGAACAATTTGTGTAAGAACAACATTGTAAAGGAAAAAATTTTGGAAGACTTAAGGACTCTGACTGATTCAATGATCAACTACGATTCTAGAGGACCAAAGAGTTAAATATTCTATTTATGCACCCCTTAAAGAGAGTTGATGAACCCAAGGTACACAATAAGGCATACATTTTCAGATACAGCTGTTGTATGAATTTATTTTGCTTGTTGGTGAATATTTGTTACAAGGATATTCTTCTTCATTTTGTAAAATTACATATTTTTCAATAAAAAGTCACCTTCTTTCATTTCCTCCCAGTTGAGAAACAAAGCAAAACAAAGCCCTTGTTGCAAAAAGGTAAATGAACAAAAGTAGAAATTTATATATGAAATTGTATGCATACATTTATAGACATATAAACATATAATTCATGTTGCAATACATCCATACAGGCATTATGTAAAGTTGTATACATCCACATGATTCACTCCCTGTATCTATCTACATATATGTGTGTTTGTGTATACATGTGTGTGCATATGTTTGCATGTGTGTAGGTATGTATACATACCTATCTATATACACATATACTTCTGTTGCAAGGTAGTTCACACATTTCATCATGAAGTCTTCTGGAATCATGACAAGTCATTATACTGATCAGTGTTGCACCATCTTTTACAGTTGTTTGTATTTACACTATTTTTATCATTGTATAAATTATCTTTTTTGGTTCTGCTCATTTCATTTTGCATTGGTTCATAAAAATCTTCCTAGTCTCCTTTAAAGTTGCTCTCCTAATCCTTTCTTATAACACAATAATAGTTCATTACATTCTTAAACAATGACTTATTCAGCCATTCCCCAATTGATTGGCACTTCTTCAGTTTTCATTTATTTACCACAATAAAACAGCTGCTATAAACATGTTTGTACTTATGGATCCTTTGCCTTTTTCTTTTACCTCTTTGTGAGTACAATCTTAGTAGTGGTATTGCTGAGTCTAAGAGTCATTACAGTTTAATAACTTCCAAATTGCTTTCCAGAATGGCAGGATTAGCACACAGATCCAACAACAGTGAATTACTGTGCCACTAATGTATCAATTTTCCTGCAGCCCTTTCAGTATTTGTAATTTTCCTGTTTTGTCAGTTTTGCCAATCTGATGGGCATGAGACAGAAATTCAGTTATTCCAATATACATTTCTGCATTAAATAGTGATTTAGAGCATTTTTATATGACTCTTCCTTTTCTTTTCTTTCTTTTTTCTTTTTTCTTTTCTTTCTTCTTCTTTTTTTTTGGAGTGGGGAAGGCAAGGTAATTAGGGTTAAGTGACTTCTTGCCCATTGTTACAAAGCTAGTAAGTGTCAAATGTCTGAGACTGGATTTGAACTCAGGTTCTCCTGATTCTAGAGCTGGTCTTTTATTCACTGTTCCACCTAGCTTTTCCTGTATGATTCTTTATAACTCTGATTTCTTCCTCTAAAAACATGTTTGTTCATATCCTTTGATCTTTTATCAATTAACAATCAATCCCTTCCTCTCCAAAAAAAATGGAAGCAGGGAGCATAGGAATTAGAAAGAAGAAGGAAACTAGAAATAAATTACCTTTCTCCATCTTAGAAAAGCAGAGTATCATTGAAATATTTTTAAAAGGTACAGAAGAGAACAAAGAGAAAGCCAGAAGGAAACCAGAAAAAGGAGGAAAACAGGATAGCTTTGAAAGTTATATGGTAAATTTGTCACTAAATTAAAAGCAAAAGTAAGTCATATATGCTGAGATTCTTGAGTTCAAATACATTTTTTTCTATTACATTTTGTATGTGTATAAAGGATGATGTGACGTATTCTGTGTTTTGCCCATCTAAGTTATGAGAGTCCACATGGATCTCTCTGAATGTGGTTCAAAGGGAGGCAAGAATAGATATCTCTAGAGTCTCCTTCCCTTATATTTTTCTAAAAGAGACTGATTTTTGCCAGAAGGGGAATCAAGAAATTGAGGCCAGAGGCTGGTCACTCTGCTCTCCTTAGAGAGGAGGTAATAGTGAGCTAGAATTTTGTTTGATCCCTTAAATATTGTTAGTCTAGGACAAGTAATTTTTAGGTTCAAATTGCAAACCTGATCACAATCTGTTAGTATATACCCAAACTATATACCCAAGACTTGATACCTTTTCTACCAAATGCTAATCAAACAAGGAACTCACATAACAAATAGCAAACAAACTTATTTATCTGAATGGAAGACAAACATAAATCAGAAAAAAAGTATTCATATAAAAATATAGAACAAATCATACACAGAGTTAATTACCTCTACTATTGGGAGAGAGATTAATTAGTTCAAACAGAAGAGTCCTAGGTTTAACCAAGGGGAAATTTCCAACAGTTTTAGTGTAATAAGATGGGAATAAGGACTTGATAAAAGTGATGGTTGCTCTACATGTTGGCTCCTTTCCAGAGTATTTCTCCCTTCAGAGATATGAAGAAAATCTTGAATGACATGACTTCTCCCTTGAAGCTGGAAGCCAGAAAAGCAGGCTTTCTTTTCTTCCAAGCTTTCATCAACTCTGTGCTTCAATCAGGTAGGGGGCATTGAATAATAAATCTCTAACAATGAGGAGAATCTTTGTAGGTGGCCTATTTAGTCGAGGTTTACTCATTTTATTTGTTGTTTATTAAGTTCAGAATTTAAAACAAAAAATAAAACAATATGACAGGTTGGACCCAATTCAACCCTAAAGACCTTCCATCTCTAACACTTTATTATTATAGTCAACTAATTTGCAGTCTTTATGACTTATGTTTCATAATACTTTATTTTGTTCACACTGGATAAACATTGATTGATGGTAGAAGAAGAGAAACATGCTAAATTATAGGTGTGAACAACCCCTGGTTTATAACTTTGCTGTTTTGATATAAACCATAAAACTAATAATTACATACTGATTGAATGACAGAATTTTAGAGCTGAAAGTGTCTCTATGGGTCATCTAATCCGTCTTGCTATGCATACTTTACTAACAAGGAAACTGAAGGTCAGAGGGGGAAAATAGCTTGTCTGAAGTCACACACAGTACATCTCTAAAGGAAAGAATTTAGTAATGCTAGAGAGGCTTGAGTTTGTTAATAAACCTTGAAATCTTTATCTGGCTGCCCTCAACTCTTAGGGTTTTTTTTTTTGATCCCTTTAGAATAGAGCAAATGGCAAATGGATAACTAAGAGCAAACAAACACACTTTAAGCTATAAAATTCAAGTTTGAGGAGTCTTGTAACCTCTGTTAACTCTGACTCTGCTAATGGGTAGCTTAGATTTTTATATTAGCTACATTCCCTAAGGCCACTGAGGAGCTGTGAATGATGAAACAAAGGGGTTACAGGAAGAGAGAATGGGGGTAGAGAGGGAGGAAAATGCAAGGAAAATGATACAAGGCAAAGCAGGATATGAAAGAAAATCCCTGTTGGAACCTTTTGGAATGTTGTCTGTTAGGCAGCCAGAACCAGAAAATGACATCATAAGATTTTGACAGAAGAGTTGTACTGATGCCTCTAGAGGGAAGAGGGGTGGCAAAGGAAGGAAGCATGTTAGCAAGTACTGAGAATGGCTTGAAATGATTTTCAATAAAAAAAAACTGACACAAAAGCCTGTCTCACGTGGGCCATTAATGCTTTAGCTCATAATCCATTTTGTCCTGGTAATTCCTGAATAATAAGAGTAATTAGAATAATTTTCCACTTATCAACAACAATGCATAAATGGCATCCTTTACTCTTCATTCTCATCTCTTAAAAATAGGCTCATTTTCTTGCTGTTAAAAAAACATGTTGCACATCATGGCAAGTGTTTAGAACTCTCTGAAAATTGACCAATTCAGTAGCACTTAAAATTGTTCCAATCTGTAATAATGCCTCTTAGGAAACAGGCCTGGGCAGACTATATATAAAGACAATCTTTGGGACAGGGGCAAAGCATCTCTGTTTTCTTCTGGCCTTTTGTTGCCGATGTCTTCTTTCAAACCTAATGAAAAAGTAAAGAATCTACTCATTTGACAAAAGAGCTAATGAGGTATATGACCTTAGGTTTTAAATCAAAGCTCTTTCTCTCAAGAGCTTTTGTACCAAAAAAACCCCAAAATAAACCAAAAAACCCCACAACAGTGATACGTCTGTGATACAGTCTTGAAACCTTCTGGATGTGATTAGAAAGTTGGCGAGCAGCATACATGCTCAGTTTCCTTAATATAACTGTGTTAACATTAAGTAATTAGACTGCCCCATAAAATGTCTTCTCTTTAGTTTGCATCGTCATGGCAGGTTTGATGAGAACATTTTCCATGGAAACCTCCACTGTTGTTTTGCCAGTAGCTTTGGGCCTTTGGAAGAAACAGGTCCTTTATTTGAATCCCACCCAAGTGGATTATATACATTAAGCTGCTATGGAAAGACTATTTTTGACTCTTGTAAACTGATAGGAGAGTTGGCGCACATTTACTTTATAATAATAACATCATTTATATAGTACTTATTATGTTTGGTTTCTATGCAAAGTGCAAATAGTACCTATTGCATTGCTCACAACAACCATGGGGGGTAGATGATATTCCCATTGTACAACTGCAGAAATTGAGGCAAACAGAGGTTGTCACTTACCCAGGGTCACCCAGGTAGTAAGTGTCTCAGGGTGAATTTGCACTCAGATCTTCCTGAGTTCAGACCTATCATTCTATTCACTGTGCCAACTAGCTGTCTCATTCATGATAGGTAGAAATGGATTAGGGCCATAAAATTTATAGAATGATGAATAATTAGAATTGAAAGTCATTTGGAAATCATCTAGTGCAGAGATTCTTAAACTGAGATCCATAAACCTGTTTGATTAAAAATAGCATATTTTGATAACTGCATTTTAATATAATGGGCTTCCCTTGAAACCTATATATTTTATGTGTTTAAAATATTAATAGCAGCATTTACCTTGTGTTTTAAAGTTTGAAAAGCATTTTATAAATATCTTCTTGCTTAATCTTTACAACAGCCCTGAGAGGTAATTACTACTATTCACCCCGTTTTATAGAAGAAAAAATTGAAGCAAATGTAAGTTAAGTGACCAGCTGAGGGACACACAGTTAATAAGTATCTGACTCTTTCCATAGTACTGCCTAACTGTCTGTTATTTTGAGGAAGGGGTACCATTGTCTTTACCAGACTACCACAGGAGATCATGACATAAAACATGTTAAGAAGCCCTACTTTAGTCCAATCCCTTCATTTTTCACATGGAAGAGAAGAGACCCAAAGAGAGGAAATGATTTGCCCAAAGTAAAAAAAAAAACCCAAACACAAGTTTTTATAGTGACTCTGTCTGATTATTGTTTATTTTTTGGTTGATAATTTTCTGAGCTCTTTCCATTGAACCCTCTGGCTTATCTCAAAATTTTGGGCCCAATTAGAATACAAGCTACCGCTTATAAGGAATGCATCCTGTCCAAAGGTCTTCAAGGGCTTGGCCTTTGTCTGAGAAAAAACTCATTCATGTTCCCAGATCTCTACTTTTCTCAGTCTAGAATTGGACCCAGTTTCCCTAGAGGTCAGGAAGGGGTTTTGGAAAAACTGGGCCGTTTCCTTCTCATTCATGCTCTATTCCTTTGGAGGATGGTGACTGGGAAGAGCATCCTTTGGCATGGTGGCTGTGCCCCCAAACTTAAAAAGTTGGGAGGTGTAACAGTGATTGATTATCTCTTACTTTTAGTTTTTCTGGAAATCTCCAAACCTTTCATGATAGAGTCACCCATTCCTTATACTTAGAGACTTTAGTATCATCCAGAAAACACCTAAGATCAGGCAACTATAGAAAGACAAGCCTATTATGTAATTCAATTCTTGTCAATTCAACAAATACTTAGGAAATATTTCCTATGTGCCTGTGTTGGCTACTGTAAATAAAAGATCTTTTTAATAGTTACTGCATTCAAGGTGCTTGTATTATTCTCTGGCAGGGTTTAATAATTTGTATATCTATCAAGGTGAAGCATATGGACCATTTCTCCACATAATATTTTTAAATGCATAAAATAAAATATGAAGAGTTACAAAGGAGACCATTTACTTTGAAATACATTCATCAAAATATTAAGAAGCAATTTTATGGGCCCTATGTTAAGAACTCCTGTGGGAATATAATACTTACACTGATGAGAAAGGAATCAGCATTTATATAGTACCTACTATTGGTTAGGTCCTGTGTTAAACTCTTTTACAAATGTGCATTTTACATTTTTAACATTGGAGAAACTGAGGGAAGCTGTGGTTAAGTTATTTACCCAGGGTTATGCAGCTGATAAGTGTCTGAGGCTGGATTTTAACTAAAATCTTCATGGGGGTGGAGCCAATATGGCAGAATAGAAACAGCACTTCCAAGATATTCTGCCCCAGACCACTTCCAAACAATGTAAAAAGGGAATCTGAACAACTTCTGGAGCCACAGCACCCACAAAACAACACAGAGAAGCTAACCTCCTGCTGAGGACAGCCCAGCAGCCCTGCAGGGAGCGGCCAGCACAGCACTCTGAGAGCTGTCAGCACAGCTCATTGGGAACTGACAGCTCAACTTTCTGGGAGCCGAGCCCAGGCCCCCATGAGCCACAGTTTTAGCTCCAGGGTGGCTGGGACAGCAGCCTGCTGGAGGGACCCCAGAACACCAGCAGCTGTGGCGATTCCAGAATTATCAGCACAGATATACCTAGGACAAAGTGAGAGGGTAGTGCCCTATGGACTTTGGGACCAGTATTTGGGCAACATGTGGGCTTCCTCCCCTGGGGTTGAAAAGCTGCTGAGGAAACATGGCACAGAGGCCATTTTGCAGCTTCAGTGGCAGCTCCAGCTCCTGGTCTGTGAACTGTAGAGAGACCCAGCAATAAGTGTGGGGGTTAATCGCTCTTGCTTTAACCTTCTTGGATCTGGATTGTGGTCTTGCGGGGGGAGGTCTGGGGTGGGAATCCAGTTTGAGTGGGTGGAGGCTTTACAGAGGCCACCCAACCTCTGGAAGTTGTGAAGACCCCACATTCAGGACGGAAGCTCCCCATCTGGTGACAGAGTACTACTGTAGCAACAAGCCCCAAAATCAAGTAATTAAGTGGCAATATGCCTAGGCAAAGGAAACAAAATAAACAGAAAAATGCAACTTTAGACTCCTATTTTGGTGGCAAAGAGGATCAAAGCATGGAAGAGGAGGAGGACTGTGAGGTCAGAACTCCTGCACCAAAAGCCCCAAATGAAAATACAAGCTGGCTACAGGTCATAGAGGACCTTAAGAAGCAGATAAGAGAAGTGGGGGGGAAAATTGGGAAGAGAAATGAGAAATTTGCAAGAAAAGTATGAAATGACAGTCAACAGCCTGACTGAGGAAAACAACACCTTAAAAATAGACTGACTCAAATGGCAAAAGAGGCTCAGAAAGGCAATGAGGAGAAGAATGAGAGCCCCCTGGCTTTGAAAATCCAGATGTTGATGCTTCCCTCTCTGGAAACTGTGATTAGGTATGGATGTATTTAATGGCTGGACAGTTTGGAAGCTTGTCTGCTTGATCTGTTTCTCTGTCTTGTAACTTCTGTCTGTATACTCTGAAGTTCAGGATGCTGACCTTTTCCCCCTGAACTAGGTAAAGCGTATATGTTTGATTGATTAAAGTAAGCTTGTAACCAATTTTGAGTTGCTTTCCTTTAGAAGAGCAGATCTAAACCTGTGTTGGCAGCCACCCTGGGTATGCTGGGGTGCTTGCTGCTACATCCATGAAAAATGGGGGGGCATTTAAAGAGAGGGAAGGAGAGTTCACATTCCTCTTTGACCTGCAGAGAGAGAGAGAGAGAGAGAGAGAGGCACAGAAACAAATGGTGGAATGTTGAACTTAGGGAACAGCTAACAACTCAGTTTGGCTAGGATGTAAAGTGAATGAAACAAAGTGATTATGAAATGCATCAGTAAAGATAGACTAGAACCTAATTTAGGAGGGCTTTAAATTTCAGTTTGCATGCTATTCAATGGTCAATAGGAAACCACTGAGTAGATACAAGGACATTTTGGAAACCATAAGCATTTCACAATGGATGCTAAATGAGATTTATATAGGCTCATAAGACGTAGAGTTGGAAATGACCATGGAAATATTTGAGTTCAATCCCTATATTTTATAGATGAGAAAACATAGTCCCAAAGTGGCAAAGTGATTTACCCTACAGCATATAAATAGTAAGTAACAAAGTCATTTTAAGGTATTTAGGTAGAAATCACTTAACTGGCTCTATATATAAATGCTACAGAATGTACCCCTGATCTCAGAGCAGTTGCCCTATGATTCTGGACTTAGAAGGCCTGGGAACATGGAGAAATAGGAGAAAAGAATTAAGATGGATCTCTCATTATCTTTCCATGGCCTCAGAATAGACTAGTTGACTAATTGAGGAATTATAGCATAAAAGGAATAGGACTAGTTTTAGAATGAGGAGACCTATGTTTGAATCCCAGCTCTGAACCAAAAGGAACTCCCTAGCCCTTGCTAATATTATATATAGTAGTACTTAATTAACAAAATGATGCTATCTACTACCTGGCAAAGCCATGTCTGGGACTTTGTCTTAGGATACTGCCATGGAAGGGAAGAGGAATATTTTCTCTGAGAGATAGACTGATGTCCACCCCACCCAACAATCAGTCAGTTTACAACAAGCTGTTATTATGTATTTACTATGTGCCTGATATTATGCCAAGGTAAGAATATAAAAACCAAAGTGATATAGTCATTGTCCTAAAATAGTTTACATTCTAACAGGAAAGACAATTTGCTTATGTATAAGCATATACTTACATTTATAATGAAGTAGAGAGGAAAGGTATTAGTAGCTGAAGGGATCAGGAAAGGCTTCAGGTAGAAAGTGGTATAATTCTCAATACTGTCTCATTTGGTCTTAGTCCATCACTCAGTAAAGATCCTTCACCCTCCATGTTTCATCTGTCTTCTCCTTCTGCTCCTGGAGTCACCTTTCTCATTGATAAGTTTATTTTGGAACTTCCATTTTGAGAAAGTACCGAGAGCAGCCATCTTTCATTCTCTGGACTTCACCACCATTCTCTAGCAATTGTACCATCCCCAAGCTCTCTCCCCTTCTTCTATCACCTCCCCTTTGTGTATTGCCCACATTAGAATGTAAGCCTCCTGAGGGCCTGTCCTATCTTTCTTTTTCCTGGTTTTTGCATCCCCAGTGCTTATCACAGTTCCTGGCATTTGGTATGAATTTAATACCTAACTTGTTGGCTTAATTGGACCCATCTTTCCCCTCATCACACACTTCCACCTCTGCCTCCTTCCAGGGGTTAGAGGGAATCATTTTCCAGAATGGCCAGGTTTGAGAGATCTGTCCCACCTCAGATAAATGTTTAACGTACTAGAGTTATATTTCTTTGGTCTAGGGTGAAATGGAGGGACACCCACACGTAACATAACTGCTAATCCATGCTAGTCTCTTAGCATACTGACTGAAGTATTCTGACAACCCAAGAAAGTTACTGTATTTGCCAAAGGTATTCCACATCCCACTGAGCAGCTTAGGTCCTGGCACAATCTGGGTCATTATGTAAATCATATCTTTCTGGACTTCCACTGAGATTTATTTTAAGTGTCGTTGAAAGCATTTTAAAATATTTATAGAGTAATTCTTCTCACCTTCAAATAAAAATCAAATTTATCACAGCTCATTTTTGGATGTAAAGCTGTCCTTTCTTTGACTGCTAAGATAAGATTTCCCATCAGTTTTTAATCTTTTTACTCAGTGTTTCTTTATGTCTGTTTTAATAGCACATCGCCAAATGGAACCATAAAATAAATTTACCTCCTCCATTTTGAGTTCCAACAAAACTAGCATAGAATTTAGCTTTAAAATAGAAACGATAGCTTGTGAACACAAAATAAAGAGGAAGAAGGGGGAGGGTGTAGTGGATCATGTTCAGAAATCAAGGGAAAATTAGTATGTTGCTGTGTCCCATTTGTATTTTTGTCTCATTGTTAGAACTATGATAGAATTTGGAAACTATAGGAAGCCTGTAATAAGAAATGGCTGTAGTACAGTTAAAAAATCCGGGACCAACACTCACATGATGTAGGAGCCCTGGGTCCTTTCACTTACTTGCTATGTGACTTTGGGTTCAGACCTGCCTCTGATGAATACTAACAAGATGACCCTGGACAAGTCATTCCAGCCTCTCAGCATCCCACCCCTACCCCAGAAACTTTTAAGATTATAAATCATAGAGTAAGTACCAATCTCATTCCCCTATACCAGTGAAATCACAGGTCTGGCTTTACCATCACCACTCACACTTACACACACACACACACACACACACACACACACACACACACACACAAAATGACTTTAGGCAAGTCACTTCTCTATAGACAGCGTTTCCTTTTCTATGTACTGGGAAATTTAAATTAGAGAAGCTATTAGTTTCCTTCTAACTCTTAATACTCTATAACTCTACTCAATGGTTCAAAAGTACTGTGCACTAGATGATAAATGATGTAATATAATTTCAGAAATATCCTGTGCCCCTGTATGGGGCAAGGGGACCCCAAAAATCCCCTACCCAAGAAAAATTAAAAGTTATAGGTGTCTTGAGGAAGGAAAAGGAAGTTTATTCAGTTCTTGTGAGAAGAGGGCATCCCTTCTGCTAGTATGAACCAGCAGTATGAGATGTGTTACAAGACATGAACAAGAATTTATACCCTAATGCAGTCAAGCCCCTCCCCCTCCTTCTCCCATTGGCTGGGAGACTCTCAGTGCTGTGAGAAAATCTTTCCTAATGGTGAATAACAAAGAAGCTCACCATTATTCCCTATGGGCTGGGAGGTTGGGCAGGAAAGCAGGGTACTGTTCATGTCCTTATTTGGCAAATGCCAATGTGAAGAAGGGGGAGGGGCTAAGAGCTTAATGCTGATTGATAGCAAGGGAAAGGGGGAAGGGTCCTGAACAATCTGAACAATTCAAACCTTCAGGTCCTAAATGCTAAAGAGGGAGGGGAAAAGGTCTCAGGAAAAGGCAGGGGTGGAAAACCCCTAAAGGGCTTAATGCTGATGTGGCAGTAGTGAAGAAGGGTAAAAAGGGGGAAGGAGGAAGCAAGCCAAAAGTCCAGCTAGCTCCCACAAGAGACCTCATGGTCTGAGAAGTTTTTCACCTTCCCCATTCACCCCTATGAACCCTCTTCCCCTAAACCTACAGAGATGGAAACTCCACCATGGGACAGTTATTCCTATGGTTCCAAGATTACTATCTCTTTGTAGTGCCTTTAAAAAATACAGACACTACCAAGAGCAGGAAGAGAGAGGGGGGGCTGTTGAAAAGAAGTGAGGGATATTTATTTTATTATTTTCCCATTAGTAAACCCTGAGCCAAATATGCATCAAGTTCACCCCTACCTGGTTATCTCCAAGGTCCTTTTTTTCTTTCTTTTTTTCTTTTAATGAAATTAATTGTTTCATTCCACATTTAAGCACCAACAAAGAGACTTTCCACATACAAAGCAGAACACAAAACGTTGCATGTGAAATATATATTTACATACATTTTCTATTTCTATGTATAATATATATCACCATTTCAAAAAGGTTGAATAAATTCATGATACTTTCAAAACTATCCTGCTGCTCTGTTTCATTCTCAACTTCCTTTTGTTTTCTTTTGTGTATTCTCATATTCTTTCTTTATTTTTTTCTTGCATAACTACAGCTCCCCACCCACCCTACTTAAAAACTGAACACAAGACTTCAGGGTGTAGAAGCAAGAAGACAGAATAGAGGAAGCACTCAGTCAAACTCTCCCTACATTCCCCTCCAAACAATTTTAAAATTATGTTTCCAACAGAAATCTTCAGCAAAAGCTCAGGGTTAGACATTCTTTTAGCCCAAGACCATTTAGGAGACCGGGAAGAGGGATCTATAACTGGGAATCTATTCCCATGTGTAAGTGTATATAGAGTGTAGGTGAATGAAATGCCAGTGGTGAGAGCAGCAGCAGAAGAAATAGCTTCAGGAGTCCCCAAACTAGATATAATAAGGGAACATGGAAATTGATCAGAAGAGATTACAGGAGACTCCTCTGCTGGTACTGGAGGCAAGTTCAGTTGTTATTTGGCAATGCCATTGCCTACACTCACTTCTAGCTCACAGTCCAAGAATAGAAAGGAGCAGTTTTGATCAGGAGGGAGATGGGGATCTGAGGAACAGTACTGATTTCAATCTCAAGAGATCTAACAAACAAAAGCAGAATCTAATGATAAAAGAGCTACTATGGTGATAGGGAAGATCCCCTTCCAAGAAGAAGACAATGAAGTCAAAACAGCTACAAGCAAAGCCTCAAAGAAAAAAAAATCATAAAAACCATGATGGCAGAGAAAAAGCAGAGACTCTCCTGAGCTCGCCCAAATTCCCCTCCAAACTTAAAAAAAATATCTCAAAAGAAATTATAGAATAAATGACTCCATGAGACATCAAGAAACTAAAACAAAGCAAAAAAGAAAAAAAATAGAAAAAATGTGAAATATCGCAGTAGAAAAACAACTGACTTGGAAAATAGATCAAAGAGAGATAATTTAAGAGGTATTGAATTACCTGGAAGCCATGATTAAAGACATAGCCTCGATAGCATATTTTTAAAAATTGTCAAAGAAAATTGTCCACATATTTTAAAACAAGAGGGTAAAATAGAAGTTGAAAAAAATTGCAGATCATTACCAGAAGAAGATCTCAAAATGAAAATTGCCAAGAATATTATAGCCAAATTCTAGAACTTCCAGGTAAAAGAGAAAATATGTTAAGTAGACATAAACAAGCCATTCAAATATCATGGAGCTATAGTCAGGAACACAGAAGATTTAGCAACTACCCTGCTAAAGAAGCAAAGATCCTGCAATATAAAATTCCAAATGGCAAAACTATTAGGATTACAATCAAGAATAACTTACCTCGCAAAACTAAATATAATCCTTCAAGGAAAAATGAATATTCATGGAAAAAAAGACTTTCAAGTATTCCTGATGAAAAGACCAGAGCAAAATAGCAAGTTTGACATTCAGATATATGACTCAAAAGAAGTATAAAAAGGCAAATATGAAAGAGAAATCATAAGAGACTCAATAAGGCTAGATGGTTTACATATCTGTATGGGAACATGATACATATAACTTCTGAGAACTTTATCATTATGAGGGTAGCTAGAAGAATTCAACACAGTCAGAGGATGTAGGCATGATTTTATGTTAGGATTATCTAAAAAAAGTGATGGAAAAGACAAAGGAATATCTCTGAGAAGTGAAAAGAGAAAGAAAAAAATGGGAGAAATTGTCTCACATAGAAGAGCCATACAAGTAAGAGTCTTTATAATGGAGGGGAAAAAATAGCAGTGGGGGATAGAAATGCTTGATCCTTACACTCATGAATTGGTACAAAGAAGGTAAATTTTACACACACACACACATAGATATATAAATCTATCTTGGGGGGCGGAGCCAAGATGGCGGAGTAGAAACAGCTAGTCCAAGCCTCTCTGCCCCCAGATTCTCCACAAACTATGTAAAAAAGGACTCTGAAAAACTTCTGGAGCCCCAGCACCCACAGAACGACACAGAGAAGCTAACCTCCCGCTGAGGACAGCCCAGCACCCTGCAGGAAGGACCAGCGCAGCAGTCTGGGAGCCGGCAGAGCGCAGAGCGCAGGAGCTGAGCCGAGCCGAGCCCAGGTCCACGTGAGCCGAGGTTTTAGCCCCAGGCCGGCAGGGCCAGCAGCCGGCTGGAGGAACCCCAGAACCCCAGGAACTGTGGCGACCCCAGAATTATCAACATAGACTTGCCTAGGACAAAGTAAGAGGTTAGTGTCCTATGGACTTTGGGACCTGTATTTGGGGAATGCGTCCGCTCCCTCCCCTGGGGGCTAGAAGCTGCTGAGGAGACACTCCATTGTGTAGTTTTCATAGGCATTTCCGGCTCCCAGCCTACAAATCGTGGGGAGATCCAGCGATCAGTCTTGGGGGGTAATCGCTCTTGCTTTAACCTCCCTGGATCTGGATTGTGATCTAGGGTGGAAGTTGTGGGTGGGTTTACAGCTTGCCAGAAACGGAAGTTGCCCCCACACGTTCGGGACAAAAATTCCTCTATCTGGCCTTAAAGCCATAGTGTGGCAACAAGCCCAAAAGTCAAGCAATTAAGTGGCAACATGCCAAGGCAAAGGAAACAGAAAATGCAACCCTAGACTCCTATTTTGGGGGCATAGAGCAGGAAAAGGACTGTGAGGTCAGAAGTCCTGCTCCAAAAGCCCCAGGGGAAAACATGAGTGGGTTGCAGGCCATAGAGGACCTTAAGAAGGACTTTAAAAAATCAAATAAGAGAAGTGGAGGAAAAATTAGAAAGAGAAATGAGAAGGATGCAGGAAAAGTATGAAATGAGGGTCAACAGCCTGACTGAGGAAAACAACACCTTAAAAAATAGACTAGCTCAAATGGCAAAGGAGGCCCAAAGGGCAATGAGGAGAAGAATGCCTTAAAAAGTCGAATTTGCCAGATGGAAAAAGAATCTCAAAGTTCACTGAGGAGATTCATTCCTTCAGAGTTAGACTGGAGCAAATGGAAGCTAATGACTTTATGAGAAATCAAGATGCTGTTAAGCAGATCCAAACAAACGAAAGATTAGAAGGCAATGTGAAATATCTCATGGGAAAAACCACTGACCTGGAAAATAGATCCAGGAGACAATTTAAAAATTATTGGACTACCTGAAAGCCATGATCAAGGAAAGAACCTAGAAATCACCCTTCAAGAAATTCTCAAGGAAAACTGCCCTGATGTTTTAGATCCAGAGGGCAAAATAGAGGTTGAAAGAATCCACCGATCACCTCCTGAAAAAGATCCCAAAAAGAAAACTCCCAGGAATATTATAGCCAGGTTCCAGAATCCCCAGATCAAGGAGAAAATACTACAAGCAGCCAGGAAGAAACAATTTCAATATTGTGGAAACACAATCAGAATAGCCAGGACCTGGCAGCTTCTACACTGAGGGATCGAAGGGCATGGAATATGATATTCCAGAGGGCAAAAGAACTGGGAATGAACCCAAGGGTCACCTACCCAGCAAAACTGAGTATTTTGTTTCAGGGGAAAATATGGTCATTCAGTGGAATAGAGGACTTTCAAGCATTCTTGAGGAAAAAACCAGAATTGAATAGAAAATTTGACATCCAGACACAAGAAGGAAGAGATGCCTGAGAAGGTAATCAGGGAAAAGAAATCAAAAGGAACTTATCAAAGTTGAACTATTTACATTCCTATATGGAAAAGCAATAACTGGGACTGATGATATCTTTCTCACTATGAAAATAATGGAAGAAGGGTGTGTGGTCATATGAATACATATGTGAATGTGTGTGTATATGGTTACAGTTATATATGGATAGAGGGCATAGGTTGAATTTGTTGGGAAGGGAGAATACTCAAGGGATGAAATTATGAGGTGAGAGAGGAAAGTGTCAAGAGGAGATGGGGAGAGACATGGTAGGGTAAACTATCTCATGTAGGGGAAGTGGTTGCAAAGGAGGGGGAGAATAAGGAAGGCTAAAAAGGCAAAACCACATTCACATTGAATTTGGTTCAGGGAGAAAATGACATACATACTAAATGGGATATCTCAACCTGCAGCAGGATAGGGGGAAGGGGGATGAGAGGAGGGATGATGGATGGGAGGGCATCCTTGGGGTGAGGGGAGGTTGGAAGTACCCACTATAGAAGAGGGACAGGATCATGTAGGGAGTGGACCAGGTGGGGGGTGGGATGAGTGGGAGGGAATTATAAGCAGCCTTGTACAATATATCTACCATGATAATGTTTTGCATAGCTAGACATGTACAACATATACTGAATTACTTATATCCCAAGAAGGAATGGGTGACAAGGGAGGAAGGAAATGGATCTGAAATTCAAGGTAGTAACATTAAATGTTTCAAATATATATATAAATACTATTATTAATACTCTTTTGCCTATAATTGGGAGATAAGATGTGCAGGCATTGGGACACAAAGATTCATCTTCCTCTAATGGAAAAGTCGATGGGGGTATGGGAGAAGGTATGGGAGAGAGCAGATTGGAGGAAGCGATATCTTGTGGGACTGCTATTCTGGGAGGTTGGGTAGGGGAATAATGGGCGGAAAATGATTGTAACTCAAAATCTGGCGGAAATGAATGATGTAAAACAGAAGTTAATATTAAAAAAAATAAAAAAATTAAAAAAAAAGAAAGAAAAAATAAATCTTTTTTTTTTTTTTTTGGTTTTTTGGAGGGCAGTTGCGATTAAGTAACTTGCCCAAGGTCACATGGCTAGGTTTTTGTTTGTGTGTGCCTTAAGTGTCTGAGGCCTGATCGGAACTCAGGTCCTTCTGACTCCAGGGCGACGCTCTACTCACTGCGCCCCTAGCCGCCCCCTATAAATCTATCTTAACCAAAAAAGAAGTAGGAGAAGGTGATAAGGGAAAAGGGGGGGAGTTGATAAAAAGAAAAGCTGATAAAGGAAGGCAGTGGTCAGAAACAAAAAAGACTTTAGAGGAGGGTCATACTAGAAAGAGAAGGATAAACAAAAGCAGACAGGATAGAGGGAAATGCATAGTTAGCAAGTATAACTGTGATTGTGAATGGGATGACCTCAGCTATAAAACAGAAACAGTAGAATGGACTAGAGACCGCAATCTAAAAATATGTTGTTTACAAGAATCACACTTGAAAAATAAAGACATATAAAGAATTAAATAAGGATCTGCAGCAGAATCTATTATAATTCAGTTGAAGTAAAAAAGGCAGGGGTAACAATCATAATCTCAGACAAAGGTACTGGGCTACCTTGCCTTTTCCTACTCCAGTTTATTTTATAGATGAAGTGAGGCAAACAGGGTTAAAGTGACTTGTCCAGAGTCAAACAGCTATTAAGTATCTGAGGCCAGATTTGAACTCAGGAAGATGAATCTTCCTGACTTCAGGACCAGCACTTTATCCACTGTGCCACCTAACTACCCAAATGATTTTTACCGAATATTCCAGTATATCATTCCAAATATACCAATTTATCTGTAGATTAATTCATTCCTAAATATTTGGCAAAAAATCAAAAAAACACGAACAAAAATATTTGGGCAGGTAAGTGGCACAGTGGATAGAGTACCTGAGTCAATGGAACAGATTACACAATTCATAGCAGTAAATGACCATAGTAATCTAACTTGATAAACCTAAAGAACTGAGTTTTGGGAGTAAGAGTCTACCATATAACAAAAATTGCTGGGAAAACTAGGAAGCAGTTTGGAAGAAACTTGGCCCATACCAACATATCATATCATACACCAAAATCAAAATGGATAAATAGTTTAGACATAAATAAGTAAATTAGGGGAGCATAGCAAAATTTACCTGTCAGATATATGGATAAGGCAAGACCTAATGATTAAATAAGAGAAAGGATCACATGAAGAAAAATGGATAATTTTACTTCTATCACTTAAATACAAACCTTGATTACCTAGCCTACTCTGATCTCAGTGTTGTCATGGTGCACAGGTCACTGCTGCTTCCCAGGGCTTTTTTTTTGCCTTTTTTTTTTTGGAGGGCAATTGGGGTTAAGTAACTTGCTCAAGGTCACGTGGCTAGGTTTTTTTTTTTTTTGGTTTGTGTGTGCGTTAAGTGTCGGAGGTCGGATCTGAACTCAGGTCCTTCTGACTCCAGGGCCGACGCTCTACTCACTGTGCCACCTAGCCGCCCATTCCCAGGCCTTTCTAATACCCTGGGGCTATCTTTGGGGATCTTCTGTTCTTGTCTCCACAGAGCTTTGCAGGCTACATGAGTCTCCAACCCATCACTTGTTTTCCTGAACTGGGCCTGGCTTTTTTGGTGGTCACTGTTTCTATTTCCCATGGAATTCTGGGTAACTTTTTCTGTGCTTCTTCAGAGGAAGAAGTTATAGGATATAGTTTCTCATTGAATGCCTTAATCATTACTCACACTGCTGTGAATTTCAGGGTTTTTGTTTTGTTTTGTTTTGCAAAGATAGGAATGGGTATTTAGTAATTTGCTTCCATTCAGAAAGTCATCTTAGTTAAAAGAAGTTCTTTGCTTTTTTTTTTTTTTTGTGAAGAACCAGAAACTTTATTTAGGATCTCAGTGACTTTTCATGGCACTACTTGCACCAGAAGACTCTCCAGTCCTTCCTGATTTTCCTCAGTGTATCCTTCACATCCTTGTTCCTCAGATTATAGATCCAGGGATTTAGCATGGGAATGACTGTGGTATAGATCACTGAGGACACTTTCTGTTGAGTGATGTTGCTGGTTGATGCAGGCTGACAGTACATAAAAATGATGGAACCATACAGGACAGCCACAGAAGCCAGGTGGGGTCCACAGGTCCTGAAGGCTTTGGACCTGCCCTTAGCAGAGTGGATCCTGAGGATGTTGGAGAGGATGAAAGCATAAGAGATCAAAATAGATAGAATGGTCATGAATGAGTTGATCACAAACAGAAGCATCACCAAAAAGCTCATTGATATAGGTACTAGAGCAGGAAAGCTTCAAAAGGGGAGGAATGTCACAAAAATAATGACTAATAACATTGTTTCCACAGAAGGACAGTCTGGCTAGACCACTTGTATGAGTAATGGCTCCAAAGAACCCCATACCATACACTCCTACTATTAAAAGGAAACATATTCTGGGACATAGCACTGTTATAGATCAGGGGGTTACAGATGGCAACATAACGATCATAGGCCATGGCTGTCAGTATGTAGCAGTCAGCAATACCAAAACTACATAAGAAAAAGAACTGGGTCAAACACCCTCAGTAGGAGATAATGTTCTTCTCTGCTACAAAATTTACCAACATTTTGGGGGTAATGACAGAGGAGTAGAAAAGATCAATGAAGGACAAATTACTGAGAAAATAGTACATGGGAGTGTGAAGCTGAGAACTGATCCTGATAAGTAGGAGTAAGCCCACATTCCCCACCATGGAGATAATGTATATTTGTAGGAAGAGTAAAAAGAGGGGGAGCTGGAGTTCTGGCTGGTCTGTTAACCCCATTAGGATAAAGTCTGTCACCATGGAATGATTCCCTGTATCCATTGTCCTCTGAAAGTTGAAGTGGGAACCTGGTTACCTTCTCAGGCATCTCTTGCTTCTTGTGTCTGGATGTCAAATTTTCTATTTAATTCTGGTTTTTTCCTCAAGAATGCTTGAAAGTCCTCGATACCACTGAATGACCATATTTTCCCCTGAAACAAAATACTCAGTTTTGCTGGGTAGGTAACCCTTGGGTTCATTCCTAGCTCTTTTGCCCTCTGGAATATCATATTCCATGCCCTTCAATCCCTCAGTGTAGAAGCTGCCAGGTCCTGGGCTATGCTGATTGTGTTTCCACAATATTGAAATTGTTTCTTCCTGGCTGCTTGTAGTATTTTCTCCTTGATCTGGGGATTCTGGAACCTGGCTATAATATTCCTGGGAGTTTTCTTTTTGGGATCTTTTTCAGGAGGTGATCGGTGGATTCTTTCAACCTCTATTTTGCCCTCTGGATCTAAAACATCAAGGCAATTTTCCTTGAGAATTTCTTGAAGGGTGATTTCTAGGTTCTTTCTTTGACCATGGCTTTCAGGTAGTCCAATAATTTTTAAGTTGTCTCTCCTGGATCTATTTTCCAGGTCAGTGGTTTTTCCCATGAGATATTTCACATTGCCTTCTAATCTTTCATTTGTTTGGATCTGCTTAACAGCATCTTGATTTCTCATAAAGTCATTAGCTTCCATTTGCTCCAGTCTAACTCTGAAGGAATGAATCTCCTCAGTGAACTTTTGAGATTCTTTTTCCATCTGGAAAATTCGGCTTTTTAAGGCATTCTTCTCCTCATTGCCCTTTTGGGCCTCCTTTGCCATTTGAGTTAGTCTATTTTTTAAGGTGTTGTTTTCCTCAGTCAGGCTGTTGACTCTCATTTCATACTTTTCCTGCATCCTTCTCATTTCTCTTCCCAATTTTTCCTCCACTTCTCTTATTTGGTTTTTAAAGTCCTTCTTAAGGTCCTCTATGGCCTGCAACCCTCTCATGTTTTCCCCTGGGGCTTTTGGAGCAGGACTTCTGACCTCACAGTTCTTTTCCTGCTCTATGCCCCCAAAATAGGAGTCTAGGGCTGCATTTTTCTGTTTCCTTTCCCTTGGCATGTTGCCACTTAATTACTTGACTTTTGGGCTTGTTGCCACACTATGGCTTTTGCTGCCAGACAGGGGAATTTTCGTCCGGAACGTGTGGGAGGGCAACTTCCATTTCTGGCAAGCTGTAAACCCACCCATGACTTCCACCCCAGATCACAATCCAGATCCAGGGAGGTTAAAGCAAGAGCAATTACCCCCCAAGACTGATTGCTGGATCTCCCTACAGTTCACAGGCCAGGAGCTGGAGCTGCCTCTGAAAACTACAAAATGGCATGTCTCCTCAGTGGCTTCTAGCCCCCAGGGGAGAAAGCCGATGCATTCCCCAAATGCTGGTCCCAAAGTCCATAGGGCACTAACCTCTTACTTTGTCCTAGGCATGTCTATGTTGATAATTCTGGATTCGCCACAGCTGCTGGTGTTCTGGGGTCTCTCCAGCCGGCTGCTGGCCCTGCCGCCCTGGGGCTAAAACCTCGACTCATGGGGACCTGGGCTCGGCTCGGCTCGGCTGGGCTTGGCTCCCCCGTGCTCTTCTCGCTGCTTGCTGCTGGCTCCCAGACTGCTGCACTGGTCCTTCCTGCAGGGCTGCTGGGCTGTCCTCAGTGGGAGGCTAGCTTCTCTGTGTCATTCTGTGGGTGCTGTGGCTCCAGAAGTTTTTCAGAGTTTCCTTTTACATAGTTTGGAGGGAATCTGGGGGCAGAGTGGCTTGGATGAGCTGTTTCTACTCTGCCATCTTGGCTCCGCCCCCGAGTTCTAGTTCTTTGCTTTCTAAAGACTAATGTCCCTTTCCAGTTCTCAAGTTCTGTAATCTTAAAGGCCAACAACAGCTCTTTCTTCACTCGTTCAAAATGTAAGGTTCTACTCTAGTCGCCTCAATGCAATATGTGTGTGTGTGTGTGTCTGTGTGTGTGTGTGAGTGTGATTGTGTGTATGTATACATATCTATATTATATTCCTACTGGGGGCAAGGCTTACTGCTATGAATATGAAATCAACAATAAAATAATTTGTTTTTTTTCCCCCAAGAAGTTACATTTTATTGGAGAAAATTCCCTTTATTCCACCTAAGGGAACAAGCTCAAAATCATTCAAAAAGAAACACTCAATTTTACCAAAAAAAGAAAGTTTTATTTTTAAGAGTAAAAAGTATTTATAAAGCAAACTATGCCTTTCTTTCTAGATATGTTTCAATGAAATTTGAAGATAATCCATATTCTTAGTTGTTTAGTCATCCATCGAATCTTTCAGGCTCAAAACATAGGTTTTGATCTTGACTCTCCATTATTTCTCAATCCCCATATCCAATCTGTTGCCAAAGACTTCCAATTTCACCTTTTTAACATTTCTCCAACAAATGCTCTTCTCTTCTGATACTTTCACCACCATAGTGCAAGCCTTCATCATCTCACACCTTGGTTACTATAATAGCCTGCTGGTGGGTCAGCCTACCTCAGATTTTTCCCTACTCAAATTCTTCCTTCATATAACCACTAAAGTGACTTTCTTAAAGTACCAGTATAAACATGTCTCAACCTCACTCAATAAGATCCACTGACTCCCAATGACTTAATTAAATATCAAATTAAATATCAGATTAAATTATCCAGATTAAATATCAAATCATTTGTTTGGAATTCAATAAATTGTGTCTCCCATCCTACCTTCCTAGTGGTCTTACATCTTAAAATTCTACCCCACTCCAAGTAATTTTCCGTCCAGTAACAGTGGCCTTCTTGCTGTTTCTTGAAGAAGACCATCCATCTCTCATCTCAGGATATTTTCTCTAGCTGCCCCTCATGCCTTGAAGGCTCTCCATCCTCATCTCTGTTTCCTGGCTTCCCTGACTTTCTTTAAGTTCGAGCTAAAATCCACTTTCTGTAAGAAGCCTTTACTAATCCCTTGAATTCTAGTACCTTTCCTTTGTGCATTATTTCCAGCTTATCCTGGATATAGCTAACTTGTGCATAGTTGTTGCATGTATTGTCTCTCTTTATTAGACTGTGAATTCCTTCAGGCAAGAGGCTGTCTTTTCCTAGGTGCTTAATAAATGTTTATTTACTGTCTATTTCCTCAACTGTAAAATGGGGAAGTTAATACTTATACTACCAACCTCATGGGGTTGTTGTAGACAGAGTAATTAGTAAATATTAAGGCTTATATAAATGTGAAAGTGGAGCTGTGGCTTAGAAAACCTAAGAAGGCCAGTCTGTGAACCAGTAAGACTTGAAGTCAACTCTTGCTTTTAACTACTACGACACATCCCCTAGTCTCAGTCTGTTAAGAGTTCTAGAAAATTTTCTAAAACTAAAAATTGTAGATGGAGTATTGACCTCTATTCATAGAAAGACCTCCCTTGTCTGAGAGATCCCTATATTAATGAAATAATATGTCTATTCCTTTTTCATTTATAAATATTAGTTCTTCTTGTTGTTATTTAGTAGGTAATATGTTTATGATACAATGATTAACCTCCAATTTCATCTCATTATCTTCATATGTAATTTAGTCCAAGCCAATGATTTACCCAAAAAGAAATTCTTTGATCAAGACAATTAAACATTTTTCTTAAGCTTCAGTCATCACCAGAGCTCTATACTAGGCACTAAAAATAAAGAGAAAAAAACTGAATATCTTTATCCTCAAGGAATTGACATTCTATCAGGGGTTCATGTGTGCAGAAAAATAATCACAGAAGACTGAATAGGTTTTTTTAAATGAATAATTCCAAGTGGGTGAAATAAGTAACAAGGAGAGGAATGGGAAAGGGAATTAGAGAGGCCTAAAATAGCAAGTGGCACCTGACTTATGCTTCAAAGGCAACTGAGGGGTTGTAAGAAGTAAAGGTAGGGAAGAAATACGTACAAAATGTGGGGCACTACATTGCAGAGGTAAAGAGATAGGAGGTGGAATGTTGTCTATGGATAGTAGTTGTCAGGTCAGTTAAACTGGGGTAAGAGAAAACATTTCAGTACAATTAAATATCTACTATATACAAGATATTGTGCTAGGTACTATGAGAAATCCCAAGAAGAATAATATAAAGGCAGTCCCTGCCATCATATAGCTTATGTCTAGGAAGGAATACAAGACAAATAAACAAATGATTCAAGTAGGAGGTGTAAGGCAAAAGTGGGACAAGAGAAATGTATTTGTATAGGTATTTTGTATATGTATGTATAGTTTGTCCAATTCATGGCACTCATATGACATGCTTTCTGCCCTCCAGGACCTTGCAGTTTTACAAAAACTGACTAGGTCATAAACTTTGTGAAGATAAAGACGATCAACTACTTTTGTATTTTCAAAGCACATAGTAGGTGCTCAATAAACATCTGAATTAAATGGAAATGAAAGAGTTTCAGAGGTATTTTCTTAGCTGATAGGAAAGAAGTCACCCTTTTTTCCAAACCTTGTGGTCTTGCTCATGTCCGTGAAAAGAACAAGCGTCATCATCAGTTAATTTAAATGAGCTAGTGTACCAAATAATGATAAGCTGCTGACAAGTCATATCTAAGCATCCCACCCCCTTCCTCAGAGAAGAAACATGCTGGAGGAAGAAACATGGCAAAAGCATGAATCCTCAGTGAAAGATTATTTTAATATTGTAGTACAATTGGGGACAAAATAGAAGGTAATCAGTCCTAGCTGCCTTTGCCTAACTTGGTTCCTCTTTACAAGCACCCACATAGGACCTGCTTTCTGCCCTAAAGCGTGATAAATTCCTGTCTTGCATGGGTACTTATTAACAATATATCAGGGTTCTAGCCTCCCAGAATGGCATCTTCTTGATAAGCAGCTCTGCCCATGTACTCACTGCAGATATTCACAAAGAAGAATAATAACAAATTATTATTCAGTATTTGGGAAACATGGGAAGCTTGCTGTGTATCACACAGGAACCACCTGGGCTTTGCTGTCATGCTAATATTTTAAGTTAGAGAACAAACCTCACAGGCACAGTCGTGGACAATACAGATTCCAGGGCTCACCCAACAATCCAATCCAAATGCTTAATAAGCTCTTGCAGTATATAAGGCATAACACTGGACTCTGGAGAACCGACACCACAAAGGCAAAAGATGTCCTGGCCTCTAATTATAAATATTTTCTTATTATTTCTTATTATCGGACTTTCTGCTGGGAGTGAGGTGGGAGTAGAGAAAACATATAGACAAAAAAATTAAGTACTGCATGGTTAATTAAAGAGACAGAGGAAACTAAAAAACAAGAGGACTGGGGAAAGATTCTAGCAGGAAGTGACTTAGGGCCTTGAGTGAAGCCTAAGAGCTGAGAATACATTTCTTTTAGTTTGTTTGTTTTTCAATTAAATAAATACTTTATTAACTTCTGGTTTACATCATTCATTTCTGCCAGATTTTGAGTTGCAATTTTTTCCCCCGTTTTTCCCCTACCCACCATCCCAGAATATCAGTCCCACAAGATAGCCTTACCTTCAATCTGCTCTCTCCCATATCTTCTCCCATACACCCTTCGACTTTTCCATTAGAGCAAGGTGAATCTCTGTGCCCCAATGCCTGCACATCTTATCTCCCAATTACATGTAAAAGAGTACTGATAATAGTATTTATATATATATATATTTCAAACATTTAATATTAAGACCTCTAATTTCAGATCCATTCCCTTCTTCCCCTGCCACCCATTCCCTCTGGGATAAGTAATTGTATGTGTTGTACATGTATAGCTGTGCAAAATATTACCATAGTAGATAAATTGTACAAGGCTGCTTATGATTCCCTCCCACCCATCCTACCCTCCACCTGGTCCATTCCCTACTTGAACCTGTCCCTCTTCTATAGTGGGTACATACAACCTCCCCTCCACCCAAGAATGCCCTCCCATCCATCATCCCTCCTTTCATCCCCCTTCCCCCATTCTGCTACAGGTTGAAATATCCCATTTCGTATGTATGTTATTCTCACCCTGAAACAAATTCAATGAGAATGTGGTTTTACCTATTTGCCTTCCTATTCTTCCCCTCCCCTGCAGCCACTTCCCCTTGCTTCTTCTACATGAGATAGTTTGCCCTACCCTGTTTCTCCCCATCTTCTCTTGCCACTTTCCTCTCTCACCTCTTATCTTCACCCCTTAAGTATCATTCCTTCCCAACAAATTCAACCTATGCCCCCTCTCCATGTATAACTGTAAATATATATACACACATTCACATATGTATTCATATGACCATACACCCTTCTTTCATTATTTTCATACTGAGAGGGGTTTCATCAGTCACAGTTATTGTTGTTCCATATAGGAATGTAAATAGTTCAACTTTGATAAGTTCCTTTTGATTTCTTTTCCCTGATTACCTTCTCAGGCATCTCATGCTTCTTGTGTCTGGATGTCAAATTTTCTATTCAACTCTGGTTTTTTCCTCAAGAATGCTTGAAAGTCCTCTATTCTACTGAATGACCATATTTTCCCCTGAAACAAAATACTCAGGTTTGCTGGGTATGTGACCCTTGGGTTCAGTCCCAGTTCTTTTGCCCTCTGGAATATCATATTCCATGCCTTTCGATCCCTCAGTGTAGAAGCTGCCAGGTCCTGGGCTATGCTGATTGTGTTTCCACAATATTGAAATTGTTTCTTCCTGGATGCTTGTAGTATTTTCTCCTTGATCTGGGGATTCTGGAACCTGGCTATAATATTCCTGGGAGTTTTCTTTTTGGGATCTTTTTCAGGAGGTGATCAGTGGATTCTTTCAACCTCTATTTTGCCCTTTGGGTCTAAAACATCAGGGCAATTTTCCTTGAGAATTTCTTTCTTTCTTTTTTTTTTTGAAGCTGAAATTGTAAAGTTTATTGTTACACTGCACAAGGACAGCGGGCTAGAATCTTTTTTTTTTTTTATTAAACAAACGCTTTATTAACTTCTGTTTTACATCATTCATTTCCGCCAGATTTTGAGTTGCAATCATTTTCCCCCCGTTATTCCCCTACCCAACCTCCCAGAATAGCAGTCCCACAAGATATCGCTTCCTCCAATCTGCTCTCTCCCTTACCTTCTCCCATACCTCCTTTGACTTTTCTGTTAGAGGAAGGTGAATCTTTGTGTCCCAATGCCTGCACATCTTATCTCCCAATTATAAGCAAAAGAGTATTAATAATAGTATTTATATATATATTTGAAACATTTAATGTTAAGACCTTGACTTTCAGATGCATTTCCTTCCTCCCTTGTCACCCATTCCCTCTGGGGAGATAAGTAATTCAGTATATGTTGTACAAGTCTAGCTATGCAAAACATTATCATAGTATATATATTGTACAAGGCTGCTTACAATTCCCTCTCACTCATCCCACCCCCCACCTGGTCCATTCCCCACATGATCCTGTCCCTCT
Organism: Gymnobelideus leadbeateri; assembly: GCA_011680675.1. Taxonomy (NCBI): domain Eukaryota; kingdom Metazoa; phylum Chordata; class Mammalia; order Diprotodontia; family Petauridae; genus Gymnobelideus; species Gymnobelideus leadbeateri. The sequence continues at coordinate 65,480 of WOXC01010925.1, forward strand.
TTTATAGTGGGTACTTCCAACCACCCCTCCCCCCAAGGATGCCCTCCCATCCATCTTCCCTCCTCTCATCCCCTTCCCCTTATTCTGCTGCAGATTGAGATATCCCATTTAGTATGTATGTCATTCTCTCCCTGAACCAAATTCAATGAGAATGTGGTTTTGCCTTTTTGCCTTCCTATTCTTCCCCCCCTTATAACCACTTCCCCTTGCTTCTTCTACATAAGATAGTTTACCCTACCCTGTCTCTTCCCATCTCCTCTTGCCACTTTCTTCTCTCACCTCATAATTTCATCCCTTGAGTATTCTCCCTTCCCAACAAATTCAACCTATGCCCTCTATCCATATATAACTCTAACCATCTACACAAACATTCACATATGTACTCATATGACCACCCACCCTTCTTCCATTATTTTCATAGTGAAAAAGATATCATCAGTCACAGTTGTTGCTTTTCCATATAGGAATGTGAATAGTTCAACTTTGATAAGTTCCTTTTGATTTCTTTTCCCTGATTACCTTCTCAGGCATCTCTTGCTTCTTGTGTCTGGATGTCAAATTTTCTATTCAATTCTGGTTTTTTCCTCAAGAATGCTTGAAAGTACTCTATTCCACTGAATGACCATATTTTCCCCTGAAACAAAATACTCAGTGTTGCTGGGTAGGTGACCCGTGGGTTCATTCCCAGTTCTTTTGCCCTCTGGAATATCATATTCCATGCCCTTCGATCCCTCAGTGTAGAAGCTGCAGGTCCTGGGGCCATTCTGATTGTGTTTCCACAATATTGAAATTGTTTCTTCCTGGCCGCTTGTAGTATTTTCTCCTTGATCTGGGGATTCTGGAACCTGGCTATAATATTCCTGGGAGTTTTCTTTTTGGGATCTTTTTCGGGAGGTGATCTGTGGATTCTTTCAACCTCTGTTTTGCCCTCTGGATCTAAAACATCAAGGCAATTTTCCTTGAGAATTTCTTGAAGGGTGATTTCTAGGTTCTTTCTACACCAACCAAAAAAATTGTCTCTCCTGGATCTATTTTCCAGGTCAGTGGTTTTTCCCATGAGATATTTCACATTGCCTTCTATTATTTCATTTGTTTGGATCTGCTTAACAGCATCTTGATTTCTCATAAAGTCATTAGCTTCCATTTGCTCCAGTCTAACTGAAGGAATGAATCTCCTCAGTGAACTTCTGAGATTCTTTTTCCATCTGGCAAATTCGACTTTTTAAGGCATTCTTCTCCTCATTGCCCTTTTGGGCCGCCTTTGCCATTTGAGTTAGTCTATTTTTTAAGGTGTTATTTTCCTCAGTCAGGCTGTTGACTCTTATTTCATACTTTTCCTGCATCTTTCTCATTTCTCTTCCCAATTTTTCCTCCACTTCTCTTATTTGATTTTTAAAGTCCTTCTTAAGGTCCTCTATGGCCTGTAACCTGCTCATATTTTCCTTTGGAGCTTTTGGAGGAGTATTTCTGACCTCACAATTCTCTTTCTGTCCTATGCTTTGATCCTCTTTGCCCCCAAAATAGGAGTCTAAGGTTGCATTTTTCTGTTTATTTTGTTTACCTTGCCTTGGCATGTTGCCACTTAATTACTTGACTTTTGGGCTTGTTGCCACAGTGGGACTCTGCCACCAGACAGGAGAGCTTTCATCCTGAAAGTTGGGGTCTTCACAGCTTTCTGGCAAGATGGATACCCACCCCAGACCTCCCCCCGCCCAGTTCACAATCCAGATCCAAGGAGGTTAAAGCAAGAGCGATTAACCCCCAAGACTGATTGCTGGATCTCCCTATAGTTCGCAGGCAAGGAGCTGGAGCTGCCACTGAAAACTACAAAATGGCATGTCTCCTCAGTGGCTTCTAGCCCCTAGGGGAGGAAGCTGACACATTCCCCAAATATTGGTCCCAAAGTCCATAGGGCACTAACCTCTCACTTTGTCCTAGGCATATCTGAGTTGATAATTCTGGAATCCCCACAGCTTCTTGTGTTCTGCGGTCCCTCCAGCCGGCTGCTTGCCTGGCCACCCTGGGGCTAAAACTGCGGCTCACTTGGACCTGGGCTCGGGTCTCCATGTGCTGCAGGCTGTGCTGCCAGCTCCCAGAGCGCTGTGCTGGTCCTTCCTGCAGGGCTGCTGGGCTGTCCTCAGGGGGAGGTTAGCTTCTTTGTGTCTTTCTGTGGGTGCTTGGGCTCCAGAAGTTGTTCAGAGTCCCCTTTTACATAGTTTGGAGGTGATCTGGGGGGAGAATGCCTTGGTCTCACTGTTTCTACTCTGCCATCTTGTCTCTGCCCCCAAGAGTACATTTCAGGAAGAGTGAACAGCCTAAACAGAAGCACTGAGGCAAGGATAGAATGCTGGTTGAGCCTTAAATATCAAGTGTATGAACAGAAATAATATGCATTAAGCCTGCAAAAGTTGGAGTTAAATTGTCAAGGGCTTTATATGTCAAGCTGAAGTGTATGTATGGCTATGCAGCAAGGGAGTCACACAATTTACTTGTGTTTTAGAAAGATCATTCTGGCAGCTGGACAAGAAGGAAATAGAACAACTAAGAAACTATTTTTTTCTTAATTGAATCTTGTGTATATATATGCATATATATATATATATCTTATTAATAATATATTACATATATAAAAGGGAGAATTAACTTCACTAGGTAATATAAGTTAATGGCATTGATAGTGTGTTATCAGTGGAGGTCAGCTGCTTCTTGCATTGTCTAGTGAATTAAGAGTTAGGATGATGAGTATTCAGTGGTAACAAGATATTAAAGCATTGACCTCTGACGCCTAGGTAATCACTGGATAAAGGATTTCTTTGATTTTATGCAAATTTTAATGATTCACAAGATTGTCTTGGTATAGCTAATATCTGTTAGGAGACTAGAACATCTAACCTAAAGGAGTATTCTTTTAGTTCTCTCTGTATGAATTGTGAATCTCAAGTGTAATTTTTGCATAAATTAGGTTTGGGGGAGGGAGTTGGATGGAAACCATTAAGTTTTACATAATATTCCCTACTTTTTCTGGGATCTTTTTTTAGCTTATTTTAGATTTTTTTCTTATTGCACTATGAGAAATGTACTAATTATTTAGCTTGACTCTAATTTTCTCTAATACTGAGGCCTTTACAAAAGAAAACAAACAAAAAAAGAAACTTTTTCAAGGCTCTAGGATAGAATTGATGAAGCTTTGAACTAAGGTAGTATCTGTGTGATTTCTTTCTACTTAATTTTGGGAATGTACAGTGGTTCTAGAACATGATAGTGCTGTCAGCTGAAGCTAGCCAGAAGTATAACTGGTAGACCTATGTTCTCATTTCTCAAATGATGTTATCATGGTGATTCTGTAACATCATCCTTATCAATGTAGACTTCTGTTTTGCCTGTAGTATGAGTCTAAGGGTAGGCAATGGAATGATTCCAAACGTGGCCAGGTGAAATTACTAAGAAGTTACACTAGAAATGACTCAGGTTAAAAATAGCCTGAGTAATAGGGAAAGGAAAGGTGAGAAAGAATGATTTTTATGCTAATGAGAGACCTTGTGTTCATACCATATGTGAATCAGTTGAAGGAGTGACTGATGATTAACTGGAGAAAAGATGACTCAGGGGAAACCATGACCTATTTTAAAGCATTTGAGAGGCTATCCTACTAAAGATGGGACTAACTTGTTCAACTTTACCCTAAAGGGCATAACTGGGAGCAATGGGTGAATACTGTAAAGAATTAAATTCAGACTTGATGAAAGTGTACTCCATGTCCCAATGCCCATTTGTATGGGACTCTTTCTTCATTTGGTAGAGATGAAGACCCTGCCCTACATAAGGGGTAGGGCAGAGTTGGTGAGAGGGGAAAAACATCAGCCTTCTTCAGTCTTTTTAGGGACTCTTCAACTTTCAAGTTTTCTTTGGCACTCTTCAAGTGTCAACTCACTTCAGGCATTCTTGGCTTTCAGCTTCAAGAGGAAAGAATGGAAGAGGTCAATGCCATTTCAGCTTGCTACCCTAGAGGCTAAACAGAATTTCTCCTTAGGTGATATCCAAGACTCTCTCTCCTGGTTGAACTGAGTTACCTCACTTCCAATGGGAGAGTTCCTTCACTCTGTATTTTCTGGTATGTATTCTCATGTGTAAACCTTCTCAGATGTCTTCTTTGCTATGATTTGGATAAGTGTGTTTCTTTGCTATTTGCTATGTGTTATTCACAATGGAACTAGTATTTGGTGGTCAAAGGTCAAGCTTGTGGCCTTTCTCTCCCCAGTAGTGAAAAACTAACTGGGATTTAGATTAAACTTAATCAAATCTTCTAGACTAACAATATTTATGATGGGGTATGAGCTTTGGACCCTTCCCCTTTGAACTTTCCCATGAATTCCAAGAACTCAGCCCATGAGCTCAGATCCCTGGTGTTCACCTGAGACATCTGGCAAATAATCCTTTTAACTGCCCTTTCACTGTGGTCTTCACCTTCTGCACCTGGCCCCACTCTAGACCACCATTCTTTTATTTCATCTAGACCCACTTCTTGACTACTGTATATAAGATACATCTTGCCCCCCCATTAAATTGCTCAGATTTTAAAAATCTGACCAATAGGTCAGATTCACTAAGAAGCTCACCCATTCCAACCAGTGTTCTAATAACCCTTGTCTCTGACTGAAAGAAGGCTTGACTCGGATTCTTTTGAGAGAGGACACATGTCTTTCATCCTTGAATTTTGGGGTTCCTAATTCCTCTAGATCACAACATTTAAGGTAGCAGATAGATATAATTCCAGTTGGCACCCCTTCTTTCTGAGGAGACAAGAATAGGCTGGCCTCAACTTTCTGTTCCCATTCCTGGCAGGAATAAAAGGCTCACTTAGAGAAAAGTGGAATGGAGAAAAGCTAGAGATGTCTATTCTTCCTACCATCAAGTCACATAAGGACATCTTCATCATATATCAGGAGGACAACCCCTTGCCACATGTGGAACCTCACTCCACATATGAGGTTCACTCTCTCCTTGCATAAGGAAAAACTTTCTAGCAGAGCTGTCCTAAAATGGAATGGGCTGCCTTGACAAGCAGTGAGTGGTTTTCCTCTTCCTTGAAAGGTTCAAGAAAGACTGAATGGCCTTTTGGTCAATATGATGTAGGGGAGATGTATTATTCTTTTTCTGTTATAATTTAGTTCAACAATCATGGAGGTCCCTTCCAACTCTGAAATTCTATGCTTTTGATAGTAATGGACATATTTTTTGCTGGAGAAACCAAAATTTAAATTTCTGTTATGTTTCAAATTACCTTAAATGTAAAATCCCTTAGGGTACTCTGTGTAGAATAAAATAAGAATTTTCATGAACTGTTATTGTGAAGATATCAGTGATTCACTACCAATGTCAATAAGTCTTCATGTTTTTTTGGAGATAGGTTAGGACAGATTTAGACTAAATTTAAAATTAAATAAGGAGTACAAAGTTCAATTTGGAGCCAATGCCTAAATTATAACCCTATTATTTCATTTTGTAATAATAATTAGAGTCTCAGGTTAGCTGTATCATCACAGTGTTGATAGAGAGATTATATGGGACACTTTAAACCAGGCAACAGAGTGAGGTGGAAAAGGGGAAGGTTTTGGTGCCAATGGAATCATGTTCATATGCTGGCTGACTCTACTACTTACTATATAGCTGCCTTCTGGGTCCCAGTTCCTTTATCTGCAAAATGAAGGTATAAAATGACTTCTAAGGATTGTTCCCAATCTAGATCAAGAATCTTATAATTGCTTTTACTATAAGCAAATTAGGGGAGCATGGAATAGTTTACTAGCCAGATTTATAGAAAACAGAAGAATTTATGACCAAACAAGAGATAGAGAGCAATATGAAATGAAAAAAAAATTGATTACATTAAGTTGGAAAGGTTTTACAGGAACAAAGCCAATGCAACCATGATTAGATAGCAATAGGTACCTGCCCAAGCACCACTTAATGTTTTTTTTTTTTTTTAAAAGCAATTGGGGTTAAGTAACTTGCTCAAGGTTACACGGCTAGTCATTATTTATGTGTGGGTGCTCATTTTCTGAGGCCGGATCTGATCTCGGGTCATCCCAACTCCGAGGCCGGCGCTCTTACTCACTGCGCCACCTAGCCGCCCCTTTAGGGCAATTGGGGTTAAGTAACTTGCCCAAGGTTACACAGCTAGGTTTTTGTTTGTGTGGATTAAGTGTCTGAGGCCAGCTCAGAACTCAGGTCCTTCTGACTCCAGGGCAGGCTCTCTATTCACTGCGCCACCTAGCCGCCCCTTAATGGTTATTTTTAATGGCTTCCTGGTTCAGAGTGAATATAAATAACTGTTTCTCTATTGACTAGCTGAACTAAGGGTCTTCCCCACCCAGTTTGATTTTTTTTTTTTTAATTAAAGGGGTCATCACTTAATTCACTTCTTAAAGAGGCCTATTCACTGAATGGGTTTTGCCTACTCAAAGTGAGAACCTGAGAAGACCTTAGTTTAAAAGGGCCAAGGTCTCCCACTGCATCCTAGGCCATCTCTAGTCCTTCTGATCAACATCTGGCCACTGGACCCAAATGGTTCTGGAAGAGAAAGTGAGGCTGGTGACTTTACACAGTACTCCCTCACTCAAATCAAAGTCAATTGCAAGTCAAGTCATCGTTTCCCTGATGTCATGGTCCTCTTTGAGAGTGAAGGACAAACAATAACCACAGAAGGGAAGCAGAAAGCTGGGAAATATTTCTTGTAACCAGTGTCTCCGATAAAGACCTCATTTCTATGATATATAGAGAACTGTGTTAAATTTGTAAGAATACAAGTTATTCCCCAATTGATAAATGGTCAAAGACTATGACAAGGCAGTTTTCAGAAGAAATTAAAGCTACCTATAGTCATAAAAAAATGCTCTAAATCACTATAGATTAGAGGAATTCAAATCAAAACAACTCTGAGGTACCACATCACACCTATCAGATTGACTAACATGACAAAACAGGAAAATGAAAATACTGAAGAAGATGTGAGAAAATTGGAACATTAATTGATTGTTGGGGGAGTTGTGAACTGACCCAGCCATTCTGGAGAACAATTTGGAACTATGCCCAACGGGCTATAAAACTGTGCATACCCTTTGACCCAGCAATACCACTTCTAGGTCTGTATCCAAAAGAAATCATAAAAAATGGCAAAGGACCCACATGTAGAAGAATGTTTTTGTAGCAGATCTTTTTGTGGTGGCCAAGAAGTAGAAGTTGAAGGGATCCCCATCAATTGGGGAATGGCCAAACAAGTTGTGGTATAAGAATGTGATATAAAAATACTTTTGCTCTATAAAAAATGATGACCAGGTAAATTTTAGAAAAACCTGGAAAGACTTAGATGGATTGATGCTGAGTGAAATGAGAACCAGGGGAACATTGTACACAGTAACAGCAACATTGTGAGATGACTAACATTGATAGATGTAGATCTTCTCAGCTATGCAAGGATCTAAGACCACTCCAAAAGACTCATCATGGAAAATGCTATCCAGAGAAAAAACTATGGAGTCTCGATGCAGGTTGAAGCAGACTATTCAATCTCTTTTTTCATTGTTTCTTCTTTCTCATGGTTTCTCTCATTAGTTCTAATTCTTCTTTACAACATAACTAATTGGAAAATATATTTGATATGAGTGTATTGTGAAGCCTATGTCAGATTGCACATCATCTTGGGGAGGGGAGAGGGAAGGAAGAGAGATAAAATTTAGAACTCAAAATCTTATGGAAGTGAATGTTAAAAACTAAAAATTAATAATTTTAAAGAAGAATCCTATGATTGTTGTTACTTCTCTATTCTGGGGTTCAGTTTTCACCTTACAAGGCCCAGAAACTAGATTTTGGTTATAATCAAACCTAGCAGAATTGCAGAATTGATTCACAGTAAGCCTCAAAAAGAAAAAGAGAGAGATAGAGAAACAAAACAAAACAAAACAAAACATGACTTTGTATACTAGATTGTCAGGGAGTTAATTTACAACGAGAAAAATGTCCAGTGTGACAGCTGAAAAAGGTCATCTAAACCCTCCCTTCCAGGTAAGCAAGTTCACTTGGGAATGAAATTAGAAATATGAACATTACTAAGTCTAGAATAAAGGAATCTGATCTTCTTTAGGAATATTTCCATCAAGTTGTGATATCTTCACCCTTTTCTACTCCATGAATATTTCTGAGTAACTATTTCCGGGCAAGCAGACCATTTTCTGAAATCAGAGCAGTTTTCTTAGAACTAAAATAGCTACATGTTAACAAGTTTGAGAATTTAAATTTTTCTCACCAACCCTTCTTTTTCTAGATTCCATGACTGCACTTCATCATGTAAACATATTTTTATAACATGCTACAATTTGAAAGACAATAGCTTACTTTACACTGATATTTTGGGTATTGCTTCCAACACATCTATTCTACTCTGCCAAGACCACTATCAAGTAGGAGAATATAAACTCCTTGGGGACAGGAAGATTATTTGTTTTTGACTTGGTATCCCCATATCCCCAGTGCCTAACAGAGTACTTTGTATTTAGTAAGTTATAATAAAAGAATCTGTCAAATTGGATTAAGAGAAACAATGTCAACTAATGAGATAATTTTTCTATTGTCTACAAGAATGAAAACAAAAACACAGGAAAAGATTACAACACAAATTTTGGAATCTCCATTCCCAAGGACCCTTTGTAAAAGTAAGACAGACAATTAGTATTGCATAGCTCAGGGAAGTTAAGCCTAGGGGTGGAAGTCAGAATCTCATGACCTCTTTCAGCTCTTAAATTCTATCATGATGCAAATGTTCATGACAAAGAAAGTCTGCAGTGCTGGTTTTATATATCATGAATTACATTTTGTTGTTATGGTAACTAACACTCTAATTATAGTAAAAAGAAAAAAAAAAGATACCTCTTAAAAGGCAGCATCAAACTGTTATGACAACTGCAATTTTAAAAATAAGTAGATTAGAATTTGCTTTTTTGTTCTTCCCTCCCTATGCTAAATTTAGTTAAATTTCATCTCTAGGTCTTAGTTTTGCCATTTATTAGATGTATAACCCAAAACAAGTCATCCTCCTGACCCCAGTTCCATCAACTTAAGGAATTGAACAAGATACATATGTTTTAAATTTCTTTTCCCCTTAGTGCCTATCCTTCTTGGATGCTCAGTAATAATCCTTATTCAAACAGAAAATAATTTGAAAAGGTCTTTCCCAGGCTTCCAGCCTTTTTCTGTCTGTCACGATACTGGACTTATTGGTGATTCAAAGAATATAGGGTGGCCCTGACTCCCTCTGAAACAGATATCCTAAATATCACTACATGATGAATTTTTTATTCATTTAATTGCCATTATGGATTGTGTCTATGTGGTAACAGACCTCTGGATATTTGAAAGAATATTTAGGTAAAGGACTAAAATTTCCAACTTTCATTCAAATGTTTGGCATTTCATAGACATAGCTATAAACAGCCTACACAAAAAGAGGCCCCTTGCATTTTTATCCTCTGAGGCAGCCAGACTCTAAACTGTTCCATGGGTGACTGGTAACTGTTCATTAGCTGTTATCTTACCTAACTCTAGGGGAATTTCCCCTAAAGGAGAGCAAAGCAGCCAAGGCTCCTATGGGAGAGTGGAACCTGCCCTCATTTCATATGCAAAGATTGTGTCATGATGCATTCTAGGGCATTCTTGTATTTCACAACCTCTGAGGATTATTTCAAAGGGAAAAGTTGGTCAATAATATTAAAGTTCATCAGCTGACAGGTACAGTGGGATCTGGTGAATATTTAGTATCTGGTACACTCCTTAGTTTGTTGTATATCTCCTGCATATTCATATCCTTCCAGATGGAAGTAATATTAGGGTTCAAACAAGAAGTTTGAGAGTGAATCTCCCCTGCACAACGAACACGCAAACCAGGGTGAAGAATGAACACATTTAAAGAGCTTGTGCAACTATGACATATGGCTGGAGGGGACTACGTGAGAGATACATGCATGTTTGGGGCACCGACCTAAAGTTGTAACTCATAGCTTTGGTGCTACATCATAATTGGTGTCTTCTGGTGTTGTCAATGCACTGTTCACTTTAGGTCCCTACAGAGCATGTCATCTCTATCAGATGCTTGATTTCTATGGGGCATATCTCTTCTAGATGTTATCTGACCACTTGCCTTATCTTTTTCAGACCATTTCTCTGCTGCATATGCTCTCTGTCCAACACTGCTCCATGAGATATATAGTCTATACTATCAATTTCTAAGTGGAAATTTACTGGGCATGTGGTATTAGAATAATCATAACTAGAACTCATATTTACATCATATTTTGAGGTTTGCTAAGTGCTTTAAAATATTTCATCTTATCCTCACAACAACTAACCTTTTAGGTAGGTGCTATTATTACTATCCCTATTTTACAGATGAGAAAACTGAGGCAGGCAGCAGTTAGGAGAGCTGCCCAGGGTCATACAGCTAGGGAATGTGTGAGGTCAAATTTGAAGCCAAGTCTTCCCAATTCTAGGTCAGGAATCCTATCCACTGTGCCACTTATTTGACTGCTTCTCCTTATGTCCAGATTCTGACATGAATATAAGTCATGGACAATAGCATTTTCTTTTTCTCATGAGAAGAATAGGATCTGTGTTATTCTTTTTATTTAAAGCCTGAAAGATTTTTGCATTTCACTTAGAAAAAGCAGTATACTGACTTTGGCTATGGATTAGCAAGAATTTTCAAAGTGGAAGAGGATGATTTCCACATTCTCCCTATCCCCCATGACCATCATCCTTAAATAGTAGACTCTTGTGTTCCTTCCAGAGTCTTCTTTTAAAGATTTCATATCGAACACAGGGTCCTTGGCCCCAAGGATCAATTCTTTAGAACTGGCAGCTGAAACAGTTCTGGATAAATAGCTGATGGCCTCTGGTCTAAGTTCATTTTTAAACAACTTCCTGGTCTCAGAACTTGGTTGTGATTCTAGCTTGTCTTAGGTAAGACCATAGCTAATGAACAGTTACCACTCACCCAACTATAGTATAGTAGTAGCTGCCCTTTTAAAAATACATACAAACACAGATATAATTAATTTTGTTATAAAGCAAGGTCTGAAAAGATTTTAAGCTTTTCAACAACAACAACAACAAAAAAAAAAACAAACCAAAACCAATACTAGAAGTAAAAAATTCACTGAAGTTTATTTATTTATTTATTTATTTTTGTTATTGTTTGAATATCCCTAAACAGTAATGGAGCAGCTAGGTGGTACAGTTGATAGAGTGACTGGCCTGGATTCAGGAAGACTAATTTCCTGAATTCAAATCTAGTCTCAGATACTTCCTAGCTATGTGACCCAGGGCCTGTCACTTAACCGTGTCTGCCTTAGTTCCTTATCTGTAAAATAAACTGAAGAAGGAAATGGCCAATCATTCTAGTGTCATTACCAAGAAAACCCCAAATGAGTTCACAAAGAGTCAGAAATGACTGAAATGAAACAACTGAACAACAACCAACAGTATTTAAAAAAATTTTTTTTAAAGCAATTGGGTTTAAGTAACTTGCTCAAGGTTACACGGCTAGTCATTATTTATGTGTGGGTGCTCATTTTCTGAGGCCGGATCTGATCTCGGGTCATCCCAACTCCGAGGCCGGCGCTCTGACTCACTGCGCCACCTAGCCACCCCTTTAGGGCAATTGGGGTTAAGTAACTTGCCCAAGGTTACACGGCTAGGTTTTTGTTTGTGTGGATTAAGTGTCGGAGGCCAGCTCCGAACTCAGGTCCTTCTGATTCCAGGGCCGGCGCTCTATTCACTGCGCCACCTAGCCGCCCCTAAATTTTTTTTTTTTTAATTCACTAGATTAATCACTTGGACATTCAGCCCCATGGTCAAAAATATTATTTTGGTCACCTTTAAATCACTTATTATCCCTGGATATAGCTATTCTGTTCCCATATTCAAAGGTTAAAAGATGTTTATTTTTATATATTGAAAAATGGCAGGACTAGTGATGTAGTCACATAAAGATAAGAGAAAATGCGGTGTGGGATTCAAGTGTTACAGGTATTGATGCAGCTGAAGCAACAAAGAGCATAATGGCAGAACTGGTCAGTTCAGCTTCCTGAGGGCATTCTCTCCAGATGAACTGGAGCTGAATCAGTCACAGAGTAAGCTAGATGAATTTCAAATTGGCCAAAATGGTCAGTCTTACCATGCTCTGTTGTAGCCATTGGCCTGGTTACATGACTATATATACAAGGTCTCCTTTTTCCTCTTTTTTTTCTGACATCTTATGACATCTATATGTTTTTAGCTGCCAAAAAATGATGCCATATCAAGGTCATTTTTGGAATAAAGAATGTTAGAACAAAAATTAAAATCTAAAATGACTGGCGAAAGAAGGAAAGATAAACATATTGAAAATCCAAAGTACAACATGCTTTGTAAAGGATTGTCATAAATTTAGAAAAATAAATACATATGGTTGAGAAAACTCTCCTAATTTTATGCATATGGCTCAGTTCATGATAATTCAACTCAATGTGATAATTATTTATTAAGGCCTTTCTCTATGCACCCAATATTGTGCTATGACTTGAGAATACAAAGACAAAAATTACAGGATTCCTTGACTTCCGTGACCTTACATTCTTTTGGCAGGAAACAACATGACCAGAGATAAAGAGAAAGATATATATACAAATTAAACATACTTTGGGAGTGGGAGGAATTAGAGGGATCAATAAAGGCACCATAAATTTATTCAACTGAAGTATGAATGAGAATTGGGATTCCAAGAGAAGTAGTTCATTATATCTTGTATTTATATGTCTTTATAATTTTCAGAGTGCTTTCAGATACACTGTCTCATAATTTCAGAACTCTGCTTTCAGATTGCAGATAGCTATGCCCCAAATCGCTGGGGTTTTCACAGATGTTGTCAGTGTTATGAGGAGAGTGCCCTCTCTACAGACACCCTAAGCTCTGGCACCCTGGCCACACACCCCAAGACCACTGCCCAAGACAGCAACCCAGATACAAGCAGGTCAAAGGAAGAGTGATTACCCTCTGAATGGTCACTTGGTCCCTCTAAGATCTGCAGGCCAGAAGCTCCAGGGGTAGCCATGCAACAGCAGTTGCAGCCACCCTACCTCCTCCACCTCTTCCCCCAGGGGCAGTGGCTGGGCCACACTCTTCTGTCACCCAGTTCTAACAGAGTTCCTTACTGACATTTTACTTTCTCTTTGGTGTTTATGGGTTGATAAGTCTGGAAACCACCACATCTACTGCTCATTCACTCTCTTGAACTCTGCTCTGGCCCAGGCCAAGCTGCTGGTCAGAGCCACCCCATGTCTGGGACTACACAGCTCATGCAGGGCTGGGCTCCTAGCTCGGTACAATAGACCCTTCATGTAGACCTGCCAGACTGCCTTCAAAAGGGAGATTTGTTTCTCTCTGTCACTTTGTGGGTTCTGTAGCCCTAAACTTTGTTTAGAGTCATATTTTACAAGTATTGGAAGTGTTTGGAGTGGGAGCCGCCTGGTGTTCCTGTTTTTACTCCACCATGTTGGCACCACCCTATAAGTCACACTTGAGGTCAGTGGTTTCAAACTCAAACAGAAACTGATCCTGTGAGAATGATTATATGTATGTGTGTATAGACTTAGAAAGCTACAAGTTAACATTTTCTATATTTTATTGCATTTTTTCTTATTTTGTTAAACATATTCCAATTCAATTTTTATCTGCTTCTGGCAGGACTTCAGTTTGCAGGTATATGGCCCAGTTGTCCCTTCTGCCTAGAGTTTCCCCCTAAAAGAAATTAATAGGGTCCTTTCTAGAAAAGGTATTCATCTTACAACATAGTAAACATCATGTGTAAAGGCATCTATTTACTCTTTTGCAAAATACATTATTAAAACATACAAAATTAATAAATGTGCATGACCAAATGCTTAAAACATGAAACAGCAACCTATCATCTATTATGTTTTTCTGGTAGGAAACTTTGTAGAATTGTTCAGCAGATATTTGAATATACCTTATGTATGTAATTTCCAAGAAACTTCCAAATGCAGATAAGGTCTTCTAGAGAGCCTGGGAATGGTTTGGGCATTCTGAGTTCTCTGGGTATCAGCACTCAGGCAGTGACCAATGGTCATTTTCTCTAAAAAGTTGAAGAAATCACCTACTGTTGGGAAACCATTTCCTGACCTTTTGAACACATGAGGTTACCAACAAGGCTAAAAAGAAATAATTTCCCAAAATCACTATATGGTGACCTGGAATCAGAGAAATAAAGAAAAAAAAACAGAAGAGACAGTTACATATCTGAGATCTAGTCTCAGGCTTGTCTAGATAAGTGTGTTTTCTTGCTACCATAATGTGTGGGGGAAGGGGAGAGGAGGAAAAGAGACACATTCTTCTCCCCTCACTAGAACGCCAAAGGAGATAAGTCACAGTGACTATGTTCTGAAAAATATAGCTTCTAGAAAGAAGTTGGAAACCATCTCATCTAGGTTCTTATAGCCAGCTCATATCAGATCCTGAGGGCCAATTGTGAAATTTTCAGAAATCTGGAAATCAGAAAATACTACAAATCAAAGTTTGATTTATTGGTTTGTTAATTGTTTAGACTTAAGAAAGTGATGGAGAAAATGTCAACAATATTCAACTTTAAGCATGTTTATTTGATGATGGTTTACTGTTTGTTTCCCTGCTACAATAACTCTAGAGCCACTGTTTTGTTTGAAACCACACATGGAAATATGTAGCATTGTAGTCATATAGCATGGATTTATAATTAAGTTGTTAGTTCTTTGGATAACTGTATAGCCCTCTGCTTTGCTTTGGTTATGTGGATGATGGTGGTAAAGGACAAAGAATATAGCATTTTGAATTAGAAGGCATGGGTTCAGATCCCAGTTCTGTCTCTTCCTACCTGTATCATCATAGATAAGTTACTTCTCTCTAGATTTTTGTTTTCCTCAACTGGACAAAAATAAGGTGGGAGGTTAGACTTTGTTGTATTGAGGTTAAGTTGTATCTGACTCTTCATGACACCATTTGGGGTTTTCTTGGCAAAAATAATAGTTTGCCATTTCCTTCTCCAGGTCATTTTTACAGATGAAGAAACTGATACAAACAATATTAAGTGACTTGCCCAGGGCCATACAGCTAGTAAGTGTCTGAGGCTGGATTTGAACTCAGGTCTCCCTGCTTCCAGGATGGGTACTCTACTCACAGTACCATCTGGAAGGAGGTAAACTAAAAGCCATCATAGCTTTAAAGTAATGAAGCACATAGAAAAGTGGCTATGTCCTTAAGTAAAGTCATGGTGATACAGTCTAACATGCCTCATAGACTAATAAGAACAGGACCTGTACTCTTATCCAGTCTCTGTGCACACATAGAGATGTGAATCATATATTGCCAACTAAAATCTGAAGCTGGTCTTCCTTTTGGCATGAGGCAGTCCCTGGATTCTCAAACCTGGGCTAGCTATATGTCAGAGGCAGGACATCAACCTAAACATCTCTAACTAACTGTAAGGCCAACTCTCTATCACTGTGGCCTGCTGCCTCTCCTTTAGTTCTTACTTTGAACAAAATATTGAGGGATTTTTTAAAGTATTATTGAACCTCTAGAAGAAACTAGGATCATATTAACAGCAATCATTGGCATTAGCCATATTTTCCAACGTAAAAATATGGCATGAGTGGTCTAGCTACTTCTGCTATCTTATTACCATATCAAGCAGTCATCTTGATCAAAGGTGTTTTAGAGGGCCAATGTGTGGCTAAAAAGCAATTCACAAAATAGATACAGCTACAAGGCTTGTGTCCATACATTACTACAGGAAGTTAGTAGAGATTTGGCAGTCACTGAATTAACTAGACAATCCATTGGGATAATTTGTATCTCCAAATCCCTTTATGACCACGTGCCATGACTCAACCCATCCAGATGTTCTCTCTACCACTAGGTGCTGCATCTGAACCAAAGATTGAGGGATGGATTTCCAAGGAACCTAACACACATGTTTGGAGTCACTAGCAAAATGTCTCATTATGTCCATTTCTAGGTTGCACCTGCAGTCCACTTATTAATCATAAGTCCCAGAGATGTAAAGCCTTGTTTTCAAATGAAGTGACATCAGGCTTGGAATCACAGCATTTCCACTGTAGAGTTCAGAACTTCTACTGCATAAAGATCCCCAAAGAGGAGGCAAATTAATGTTGGAAGGCAAGGTTTCTCTTAAAGGCAAACTTGCAAATTCTCTGAGAGAATTCCCCATGTCATCAGTCTGGATTATGGAGTCAGGTGACATAATTGAATAGCCAGCAATGTCTATTCATACCAGGATCCCAGGCATATAAATACATAATAGAACTAGTCATTGAGGAGCTGGTGACAGTTAAGCATGCATATGTTGCTGTTCTATGGTCTAACAATTGTTATATCCCAAAGACTCTTTCCATTTGATGTGTGAACAGATCCCAGCATCTGTTTGGCCTACAGATATAGGGTGGGTATGAGCATTGAGCAAATGTCTATAAACACATAAATATCAAAAGTGCTCAACTTCAATTTCACCTTAGGGGAGGGCCTCAGCAAGAGTGCTGATGAAATAAAAATTTCATCACCCCTTCCTGGTTACAATGCAGCATGCTGCAAAGGAAAAAGTGCTGGATTTGGAGTCTGAAGAGAGCTGAGTTCAAATCTTAGTTCTGTCATCAGTTAATGTCTCTGGGGAAGTTACTTTGTTTCCCCCGAGTCTCATTTTCCTCATATGGAAAATAAAAGGGTTGGGCTAAAATTAGGCTTTTTCCCTCCACCCTCTCTTTTAGTTCTTCCTTTCCCTCTCCCTAGCTCTCTCTAAAAATTCAGTTCATTTATTAACCTCCTATCATGTGCCAGGCACTGTGATGTATGCAGGGAATAAAAAGACAAAAATGAAAAAGTATCTGTCTCATTAAGCTCATATTCTATTGCAATGTAATATATTTCAAAATGTTAATAATGATATTCGTACCAACTTTTGGACGCAGTGTAAAGCTGTGAAAAGAAGGCTAGATTTGGAAACAAGATCTGAATTTGAATTTTGTCTCTGTTACTATATATGTGATCTTAGGCAAATAATTTAACTTTTCTCAGACTCAGTTTCCTCATATATGAAAATAGAGTTGGAGTAGATGAGTTCTAAGCTGTAATTCTATGACTCTGTGACTAAAACAATGTAAAATATGAGTTGAATTCAGATTCCTTTTATTAAATTTTTATTGCTATCTTTTGTTTTTATATTGCTTTGATTTCCCTTGTATCTTTTCTTATTCTTCCTCCACATCACAGAGAACCGCCACCCCTTACAATAGCTAGCTAGCCTCTTATATAGTGCTTTGAGGATGGCAAAGCACTTTACAGATATTATCTCATTGAACTTCACAACTAGCCTATGAAGTAGGTGACATTTTTATCCTAGTTTACAGATGAGACAACTGAGGCCAAAAGAGGTAAATAACTTGCCTATATTCACATAAGTGTCTGAGTTAGGATTCAAACTCAGGTCTTTCTGACCCCACATTCAACAATTTATGCTGTATGCCTAAAGCACCTACCTAAATTTAGTTTAAAAAAAAAGAAAAAGAGGATGAGGGGAAAAATCATCAAAAACCATCAATAAATCAAAAACATATGTTACATTTATTTTAAAACAGATTTAATCCCAACTGAACATCCTACACTGATCACATGAAACCAAAGTATTAACATGGAACCTTCAGGAAGACAAGAAAAACTTTGGTGACCTGAGTTTTGCTTTAATTTTGGCCACTTTTCCTAGAAGGTCCTGATCCACAAATTCAGCCTAGTACTCCTGAAAATGTCTAAAGACCAAAGGCCAGTCCTCAAATGAAGGAGCTCCTAAAATCACATTGTTAAGCCCACTTGCATGAAATCTTCACCACTTTTTACAGCCAAAGCGCTCTCCCTTACTTGTCCATGTAGAGTGGAGGGAGAGTTTCTCTTGTTATCTGTGATGTCAGTCTATAATCATTTATTAAGGTCTTACTCTATTCCAGGCACTATGCTAAGCACTGGGGATACAAAGAAAGGCAAAAACAGGATACCTGCCTTCAAGAAACTCACATTCATTTGAAAATATAAGATTTAAATAACAAGATAAATGCAAGATATATAAGGAATAGATGAAGGGATTTCAGAGGGGAAGGAACTAGAAACTAGGGCTACTGAAAAAGTTTCTGCTACTGCTTCAGGAACTGGCATTGGAACTGTCTTGAAGAAAGTCAGGAAAGCCAAGAAAGCATTATAGGCATGGGGGACAGCCAAAGCATAGGCACAGAGATAGGAGATGGCATGTCTGAGAAATGGATAATAGGCCAGTGTAGTTGGATGATAGGGTATGCAGAAAGGAGTTAAGTAAAAGAAGATTAAAAGCTAGCTTGGGGGCAGGTTATGGGGAACCTTAAATGCCAAACAGAGGACTGGGGTCAATTAGGATCCACTGGAGGTTATGGAGTGACATAGTCAGATCTGTGGTTTAGGAAAATGACTTTGGCAACTGAGTGAAGGATGGATTGAAGATGAGAGAAGTTTGAGGTGAGGAGATCATTTAGGAGGCTCTTGCAATAGTCCAGGTAAGAGAAAGTAAGACTTTGAACTATAGTGATGATTGTGTGAGTGGAGAGAAAGGGACAGATGTGAGAGATGTTGTAAAAATAGAAACAACGCGATTTGCCCATGGATTGGATGAATATAGTGAGAATGAGTAGTCAGGAATGACCCCAAGGTTATAAACCTGGGTGAATAGAGTTTTGGTAGTGTGGTGACAGTCATAGAGAAGTTTAGAAGATAGGAGGCCTTGGGGGAAAAGATAAATTCGATTTTGGACAGTGTTGGATTTTGAGATGCCCTAAGGCAGGGGTGGGGAACTTCAGAGCCACATGTGGTCTTCTAGGTCCTTGGGTAAAGCCTTTTGACTGAGTCCAAGTTTTACCTAACAAATCTTTTTATTAAGAGATTTATTATATGAAGTTTGGATTCAGTCAAAAGACTGCACTTAAGCACCTAGAGGGCCACTTGTGGCCTCAAGGCCTCAGGTTCCCCACCCCTGTCCTAAGGACATTCAGTTTAAAATGCCAACTAGGTAACTTTGGATGTGGTTCAGCAACTGAGGAGAGAGGCTACATAGATCTAGGAATTACTTACATAGAAACAGTAGCTCAACCCCTGGGAGCTGATGAGATCACTTAAGTGAAACAGTATAAGAGAAGGAAAGAAGGCCTATGACAGAACCTTGGGCACATTCATGGTCTCATGGTGGTTATTGGGCATGATGTGAAATAGCAGCAAAGGAGAATTGAAGAGAAGTGGTCAGATAGATACAAAGAAAACCTGGAGAGAACATTGTTATGAAAAACTAGAAAGGAAATAATGCATATCCAGGAAGAAAATCAGATCAACCCTGCCAATGCTGCAGAGGTCAAAAAGGGTGAGTATATTTTTTTTTTGCTTTTTTGGAGGGCCATTGGGGTTAAGTGACTTGCCCAAGGTCACACGGCTAGTTTTTTGTGTTAAGTGTCTGAGGTCAGATTTGAACTCAGGTTCTCCTGACTCCAAGGCTGATACTCTATTCGCTGTGCCACCTCCCTACCCCAAGAAGGGTGAGTATTGAGAAAAGACTATTAGATATTTTAATTAAGAAATCACTAATAACATTCAAGAGGGTAGTTTCAGTTGAAGGAAGAGGTTAGAAATCAAACTGAAGACAGCTTAATAAAAGAGAGAGGAAGTAGAGAGAGAAATTAAAGAAGCTTTTCTAAAGGAGTTTAGTAGAAAAGAGGAGAATGATAGCTGGCAGGAATGATAGAGTCAAGAGAGTACTGTTGTAGTTGTTCTGTTTTTGTATTTTCTTGGATGGGAGAGACCTGGGAGTTTTGTGAACATCAGAGAGGGATCCAAAATACAGGGAGAAACGGAACATAAGGGAGTAGTGCTATAGTGGGTACAATTTGGGGAGAGGATAAGAGGAAATAGAATCAAGGGCAAATGCAGAGACCTTGACAAGGAAAAGGGATTCCTCTTTAGCTGAGAAAGGAGGGACGAGGAAGGTAGTAAAAGAAAAGATAGGAGGTAATAAGGTGGAAAACAGGGAGCCAATGATCTTAATTTTCTCAGTAACATATAAGGCAAAATCCACAGATAAGAAATCAGGAAAGAAGGTGCTCTAGGAGGCTTGAGGAAAAATGATAACAATAATGATATAATAATAGTAATCACCAAATTTCCATAGTACTTTATGGTTGAAAGGTGCTAGATTTTCTTTCATTTGATCTTCACAATACCCCTGTGATTCAAGTGCTATTATTATTTTCATTTCACAGATAGAGAAACTGTACATGACCAAGTTGAGAGTAGATAACATAAATTTGCAAAGCAATAAATCAGTAAAAGTTTATGATTTTCTCTAGTTTCACTTAGGAGCATTTGGAAAGGAACAAAGTCAGTAGACAGTGACAGTAATCCAGGTTAAAGTGTGATTAGCAATAGGACAAAGGAGGCAGGGGTTTTGAAAGTAGATGGAACTGTAGAGTTGAATTGTTTCACCAACGGGTAGTGAGGAAAGTGAAGCAAGGGTAGTCAGTTCAGGGTTGTAAAAGAACGGAGCGGAAGGAATGGAGGTCATGGTGAGAATGAAGAAAAAGCTAAGGAGTTATAAAATATAAGGAAAATTGGATTAATAAAATATTATAATCAGATAAAGGAATTTCAGAGATCATAAACATGAAGGTAGAACACGGTGATGAAGGCAAAATCAAAGATTTCGATGAACAAGTCTTAAGTACACAATCTCTGTGTGAACCTATGGTGAAGTGTGGGAGTAGGTGAAGAGAATTGAGTAAGTAGACTGAGGACCTCAGAGGTTTGGGTATTTAGTGATCATCAATATGTATGTTGATATCTCCTGTATGAGGGCAGCAGTTGGGGAAAGAAAGCCTAGAAAATAGACAATAAATTCATTAAGGTGCTTTACATTTAATATTATATTGGATATTGTGAATCTAAGGGAAGGTAAGATCATTTCCAATTTGTCCAGTATATAGCTCATTGCATATTGTCTCTCTCACTAGACTTTGACCTCCTTGAGAGCAGGAACTATCATTAACCTTTATATTTGAAACATTCAGCAAAGTTTCCTATGCATGCTAGACACTTAGTGAATGTTTGCTGATGGCCTGAGACTTCAGATAACAATCCAGATAACTGGAGCCATAAGTCATTCATGTTTTATCCAATGTTGCTAAAAAAATTAAAATTTCAATTGATGCAAATCCAGATGTTTCAAAATATCTAGATAATTAATGCCATATATATCACAATGGTGGATTGACTTTGTTCCTTTGTGTGCATTACTTTGTTGTGTTGAACTGTTGTCATCAATTACCGTGTTAATAATGAAGTAAAATGCAAACTTGACTGGAGAATTTTGTTCTGCACAACATATGTTGGCTCTTGACAACAGCAACAGCAACATGTAGCACTGCATTCTGCACAGAGTAAGTGCTTAATTGAAAGCTCTGTTGAATTGACTTTAAACATTATAAAATACCCCATAAGGATTTTTTTTACTAAAAAATTCAAAAACAAAAAAAGTAAGGGTATAAACCCTAAATTGAGACCCAAAGAGATTGAAGAATTAATCCCAAATCATTAAAGGAGCTGGTATCAATACCAGAGAAAAAAATTTAATGTGCTCATTCTTTGTAAAAGTATAGAAACCCTATCTGAGGAAGTCATGCAGACTGTCCTTTGGTCTCTAGGTGGAGCTCCTTCTAAACTTTCTTAAGTAAAAGTATGCCATGTTTAAATATATCTTTGTGCAGATTTCATTCTATTCAGTGTAGAAGATAGTTATCTTTTTTCCATAGTATTTCCATAGGCTGGCATCAAAGGAAAGAGCAGGGGCCTTCCAAAGGAAAGGGGGAAAACGTTAGAGAAAGCAATAGCATTATAAAAATGTGCCCGGCATAGCTCCAAAATTTCATCTTTACAGCAGTGTCTAATTACTGGGCTAAACTTTGAGAAACCTGATATTATGCCAATAAATTCCAGCTGTGTTTTATGACAATCCATAAAATAAGTTTATAAAACAAATTTTGACCATTTTTAAATTAAAAAAGACACTCCTTTTACAATATTTAGTATCTACTGGAGATATATATGTTAATGGATTAATCCAGTACAAATGTTAGAGGAAACTGAAATGCTAAAGAAGGAATTCTGCTTATTTTTGACTTTTCTATCTTTCCTTCTTTTAATTTTTTTAAGGCAACATTTTCTTATAGTGGCTGTTTGGTGGTGTTGTTGTCAAAGCTAAGGATTATTTCTACAGTTTGAATACCCTAAATTATCCCTCATTTCTGAATATGAATAGGCCAGATGATAGTTTCCAGAAAGATTAATGATTGTTTGGTTTACTAGACATGCTGCCCAAGGGGAAATGTAAGAAAAAAGCTTGAGAAACCTCAGAAGCTGCAAAATATATCTGCACATAATTTTACTTATGCAAGTACAACTATAGAACACTCTTTTTACAAGTAAAGACAAATTATTGGAAAGTTATTGTTCATGGCTGAGCAACTTCAAAATCATAAAAATTATGATGCTACCTAAATTAATTCAAAGATTCAGTGTTACACCAAACAAACTGCCAAGAGATTAAATTTATAGAGGCAGGAAAAATATAAATAAAATTCATTTGGATTTAAAAAATGGGAAGAATGCCACATTAGTAATTAGAGAATGTAAGGTTCAAAGTTGACCTTCTTTGTTTACTACCTGGGTAACCTTGAGCAAATCACATAAACTTTCAGGTTCTTCACTTCTCTCACCTGCAAAATGTGTCTGTTGGACTAGATGCCCTATAAGATCATTTCTGCACCAATCCTATAATCTTCTCATGCTTTAGTTTAAGAGAAACTATAAGAATTTCAGGGAAAACTTGAACAATTTAGGGAGGAAGGGGATATAGCATTAAATTATACCTCAAATTATATCTAAAAATAGTAATCATCAAAATTTGCTTTATACTTGTTGAAAAATAGATTATCATAATCGACAAAATAAGCAAAATTCTCATGCAATTGAACAGAGTAGCTTTGTGTTCAATAAATCAAAGAAAAGAAATTACTTGGGCAATTCATCCCTAATTTTTACTGGATATCCTGGGAAAACCAGAGAGTATTTTAGCAAAAATTAGTATTGGGGCATCTTATATGACACCCCAAAATGTGCTCCAAATGAATAAGCAATATAAAAGTGAGTAGTAACTTAAAAAAAAAGAAACTACAACAAAAAGATAATGAAAAGAGTCACCTTTCAAAATCTGTGGTTTGGGAAAAATTTGTAACCAAGCAAGGGATAGAGGAAATCACAAATATGAAACAAGAAGATTTTTTTTTTGTTTTTTGTTTTTTTTTGGAGGGGGGTAGGCAGGGCAATTGGGGTTAAGTGACTTGTCCAAGGTCATACAGCTAGGACGTGTGTCAAATATCTGAGATTTGAACTCAGATCCTCCTGACTCCAGGGTCAGTGCACTGTTCACTGCACCATCTAGCTAGCCCAAAACAGGAAGTTTTTATTAGATACAATTAAAAAAAAAACCTTTTTGTATAAACAAAACTATGTGATTAGAATGAGAGAAACTTGATTAGAAAAAAATCTTCACAACAAATATTTCTTTTAAAATTTATTTTTTAAACTTTTCCCCTTTCTATCCTCCCCTATGTCCCCCACCCTTTCCCCCTTACCCCTTACTTTCTTGTAGGGCAAGGTGAATTTTCTATATCATTGTATGCCAGTATATCTTATTTCCAGGTTGCATGTAAAAACAATATTTTAACATTTGTTTTAAAAACTTTGAGTTCCAGATTCTCTCTCTTCTTCCCTCCTCACTGAGCCCCACTGAGGAGACAAACAATTCAACATAGGTTATATATGTTTAGTTATGCAAAACATTTCCATAGTAGTGATAATGGGAAAGACTATATTTCCCTCCATCCTATCCCATCGCTATTTATTCTATTTTCTCCTTTTACCCTGTCCCTTTTCAAAAGTGTTTGTTTCTGACTACACCTTCCCCCAATCTGCCTTCCCTTCTATCATCCCCCCTCTTATTCCATTCTCCCTACTTTCCTGTAGAGTAAGGCCCCCTCCCCTATAATAGCTTCCTCTTGCCTCTTTTATGTGAGATAATTTACCCTATTCTATCTCTCCCTTTCTCCTTCTCCAAATATATTCCTCTCTCACCTCTTAATTTTATTTTTAGATATCATCCCTTCATATTCAACTCACCTTGTGCCCTCTGTCTATGTATATGTGTACACACACACATATACCTACCTATACATACATACATATAGAAATACATATAGATATTTATATGCATATATACATGAATATTCCTGAAGGAATAATTTTCTTCAGTGAGCTTTTGGACCTTCTTTTACATTTAGCCAATTGTGCCTTTTATATGCTTTTTTTAATCAAATGCTTTATTAACTTCTAATTTACATTGTTCATTTCTGCAAGATTTTGAGTTACAAATTTTCTCCCCATTTTTCCCCTACCCATGACCTCAAAATAGCAATCCCACTGGATATGCCCTCCTCCAATCTGCTCTCTCCCATAACTTCTCCCATACCCCCTCCAAATTTCCAGTAGGGTATGGTGGATCTCTATGTCCCAGGGCCTGTATGTCTTATTTCCCATTTACATGTAAAATACTATTGATAATAGTATATGTATATGTATATGTATATATATATATATATATTTTTTTTTAACATTTGATTTTAAAACTTTGAATTCCAGATTCATTCCCTTCCTCCATTGTCACCCACCATTTTTTGAATTACAAATTTTCTCCCCATTTTCCCCTACCCACCATCCCAAAACCATAATCACACTAAATATCCCCTCCCCCAATCTGCTCTTCTTCTTCCCCCATATCTTCCCCCATCCCCCTTCTGACTTTCCAGTAGGGCACAGTAGATCTCTATGTCCCAGTGCCTATATATCTTATATCCCAGTTACATGTAAAATAATGATGATGATGATGATAATGATGATAATTATATATTTAAACTTTGGATTTTAAAATTTTGAATTCCAGATTCTTTCCCTTCCTCCCTCATCACCCACCGTTACTAGGAAGATAAGCAATTCAATATAGGTTGTACATGTGTAGCTTTGCAAAACATTTCCATAGGGGATATATTGTGAAAGACTGAATATATTTCCCTCCATCCTATCCAGTCCCCCTCCTGTTCTATTCTCTACTTTGATCCTGTCCCTTTTCAAAATTGGGTGCTTCCAACTTCCCTCCCCCAAGTATGCCATCCCTTCCATCATCCCCCCTTTCATCCCCTTACCCCCTACTCTACTGTAGGGTGAGATACCCTATTTAATGTATATGTCATGCCCTCCCTAAGCCAAATTCAATCAGAATGAGGATGACTCATTCCCTTTTGCCTTCCTGTAATTCACCTCCATTGTAACAGTTTTCCCTTGCCTCTTCTATATGAAATAATTTACCCCATTCTGTCTCTCCTCATCACCTTGCATTATATTCCTCTCTCTCCTTTTAATTTCACCTTTTAATTATCATCCCTTCTAATTCAATTGGTCCTGTGCCCTCTGTCTATGTACACACACACATACACACACATACACACACACACATATGTATTCATATGCCCATATACCCTCCTATATAGACATATAGATGTATATATACACAAACACACAATATATACATTTATATATATGTACACATTTCTATTCACTTCAAATATTCTCATACTGAGAAAAGTTTCATAAGTTACAATTATCATTTTTTCCATCTAGGAATGTCAATAGTTCAACTTTGATAAGTTCTTTATGATTTCTTTTTCCAGTTTACCTTCTCATGCTTCTCTTGCTTCTTGTATCTGAATGTTAAATTTTCTAGCCAACTCTGTTTTTTTCATCAATAATGCTTGAAAGTCCTCTATTCCATTGAATGACCATATTTTACCCTGAAAGATGATACTCAGTTTTGCTGGGTAGGTGATTCTTGGTTTTAATCCCAGCTCCTTTGACCTCTGCATTATAATATTCCAAGGCCTTGCATACCTTAGTGTAGAAGCTGCCAGATCCTGTGTTATCCTGATTGTGTTTCCACAGTATTCAAATTGTTTCTTCCTGGCTGCTTGTAGCATTTTCTCCTTGATCTGGGAGTTCTGGAACCTGGCTATAATATTCCTAGGACTTTTCTTTTTGGGATGTTTTTCAGGAGGTGAGCAGCAAATTCTTTCCACCTCTATTTCCCCCCTGGTTTTAAAATATCAGGGCAATTTTCCTTCAGAATTCCTTGAAGGATGAGTTCTAGGTTCTTTTTTTTCATCATGACTTTCAGGTAGTCCAATAATTTTTAAATGATCTCTCCTGGATCTATTTTCCAGGTCAGTGGCTTTTCCAATGAGATATTTCATATTCCCCTCTATTTTTTTTCATTTGTTTGGATCTGTTTAATAGTATCTTGATTTCTGATAAAGCCACTAGCTTCCATTTGTTCCAATCTAATTCTGAAGGAATGATTCTCTTCAGTGAGCTTTTGAGATTATTTTTCCATCTGGCAAATTCAGCTTTTTAAGGCATTCTTCTCCTCACTGCCTTTTTGAGTCTCTTTTGCCATCTGAGTTATTCTGTTTTTTAAGGTGTTATTTTCTTCAGTCAGGTTGTTGACTCTCATTCCATAATTTTCTCGCATCATTCTCTTTTTTCTTCCCCATTTTTCCTCCACTTCTTTTATTTGTTTTTCAAAATCTTTCTTAAGCTCCTTAAGCCTGTAACCAGCTCATATTTTTCTTGGAAGCTTTTGATGCAGGTGTTCTGACTTCTTTCTCCTGTTCCATGCTTTGATTCTTTTTGTCCTCAAAATAGGAGTCTTATGTCAGATTGCTCTATTTGCTTTGCTTCCTTTGTTTGCTCAGGTTCCCATTCAATTACTTGACTTTTGAGCTTTTTGCCATAGTAGAACTCTGCTGCCAGAGAGCGGAGCTTTGTCTCAACTGCTGGGGTTTTTGCAGCTGATGGACCTATTAGTTGGGTATCCTCTCAGACGCCTCCACAGGCTCTGGCAAACTGGTCCCACACTACATGACCTCCACCCTAGACTGCAATCCAGATCCAAGCAGGTTAAAGCAAGAGTGATTACCCCTCAGACTGGTCGCTTGGTCCTCCTACAATCTATAGGCCACAAGCTCTGAAGCAGCCACATGGTGCAGGGCTGTGGTGCCTCAGCCACTTCTCCCTCCAAGGGGTAAATGTTGGACCTCACTCCAAAACTCCCAGTTCCAAAAATCTACATTGCACTCAACTCTCATTTTTTCCTTAGCATCTATGGGTTAGTAATTGTGGAAACTGCCAGAGCTGCTGTTTATCTGAAGTCCCTCCAGCAAGTAGCTGGTTTTAGCTGTCCTGAGGCTAACACCTCATGTGCATGTGGGGCTGGGATCACCTCCCAGAGTGCTGTACTGGAGTTTTCATGCTGGCTTGCCAGACTGTCTTCAGTAGGAAGTTAGCTTCTCTCTGTAATTTTGTGGGTTCTGTAGCTCCAAAGTTTGTTGAGAGTCACTTTTTACACAAATTGGAGGAGGTGGGGGTGGGAGCCGTGCAGAAGTCCTGTTTCCAATCGGCCATCTTGACATCGCCCCCACCTGTACTCCTTCCTTACAAGGGAAGTTTCTATTGTATAATGGTATTAGGAAATGACAGTGTTTTGTTTTGTTTTGTTTAGTATTAATAAAGCTCTTTAGAAAAATAAATTCTAAGCATGTGATTAATCACATCAACAAGGAACCATTCCATTCATGTGATATTGTACTAGTGACAAAAAAAAATCATTGAAAAGCAGGTCATCAATGCATTTATGCCATTTTTTGAATTTCTTCACTGGATATGAGTAATTAAAACAGGTCTAACTTTAGGGATCCACCATTGCAATGGTTGTGTCTGAACACTTCTTCCACAACTGTGAAAAAACTAAAAAATATTGATTCTGCTCAGTAAGAAGAACAAAAATAGGAGGATAGAAAACTTGAGTAGGGGTGAAGATGTGCCATAAATGTAATAGGTTAGAGATGAACAAAGTATTAAGCCTAAGAGAAAGAAAATTGAAAACCTAGTTGGATGATCTTTCCCCCCCCTAGAAATTACTCATGACAATGACATTAGCCTGCTGATTTACATATTTCCACAATATAAGGCATCTGAGACTAACCAGCACCTTAATCACAAGACCTGGGCAACAGTGAAAAGACGTGTGGACAAATTGTGAGATTTCTTAAAGTCAAGTGAAAGGGTCAGAAAACAAGAAAAAAACCCAAAGTCAACCCAAATCATGCTTTTTCTTCTATTCCTTGTCCATGTTTGGGCTCCATCCCAGAAATAATGTGGTAATGGAATATCTTTATGGATTATGTAAATAACTTCATATAATAGTCTGTACAAAAGATAATCTTCATCCATTTAGTTTTTCTTATATGGATAATTAATCTAAATACTTGTTTGTGTTATTTATACAAGTGGATAACATTTTTTAAATTGGAAATTGACAAAAGAATAAGCATTATGACACGCACTATTATCATTTCCTAAATTAAAATTATATAATTCTATCAGTATAGGAAGGAAAATAAAAGAGACTTGAGATCACCTCATCCCCCAAATACTTCTCCCTGACAAGTACCTCTGTATGTCATCTAGAAGAAATACAAATTTAGAATATAAATTCATTTATAATATCTTACTGAGGAAGGAATAAAAGATAATGAACTATATTACTTGGTAAAACATGTTTATAGGAAACTTGGTGAGAGACCTAAGTTAATCAAAATTGTAACTGCTGTTCAGTTGAGTCTTAGTCTGTGATTCTATTATGGGTTTTTCCTGGCAAAGATACTGGAGTGGTTTGTCATTTCCTTCTGCAGCAGATTAAAGGAAATAGAGGTTACATGATTTGTCCAGTGTCACACAGCAATGTCAGAGGTCAGATTCGAACTCAGGTCTATCCTGACTCCAGGCCCAGTGCTCTATCCACCAAGCCACTTAGCTACGTCCATCAGCAAAACTTTTATAAAAGCTTATAAAAATCAAGTTAGGAAGACAGAAAGATGCTACCAAAAGGAGAAATCTATCAAGTTTTAAAAATATCTTCTCTATCAATAATAATATAGCTACCACATATGAGCACAAACATACTATGGTACTGCATGAGGAAGTAAAAAAAATGACACTAAAATTTTTTACATGGAAAAAGAGCTAAACTAGTCCAAGAATACACAGAGAATATTTATGCTGGACATGTCTCCTTTGGAAGTGTATCAAGATGCATGACAATAAAGGAGGAT
The DNA here is from genome assembly GCA_011680675.1 of Gymnobelideus leadbeateri. Lineage (NCBI taxonomy): Eukaryota > Metazoa > Chordata > Mammalia > Diprotodontia > Petauridae > Gymnobelideus > Gymnobelideus leadbeateri. The sequence continues at coordinate 94,963 of WOXC01010925.1, forward strand.
ATCAAATATTAGTGAAACATTTCATGCATTATTGTTACTATAAAATAGAGGGAATGATGGAAGATTAAAATTAACAACTACTTACAAATAAGCCTACTATCCCATCTCTATAAAAATTTTAAACATGCCTACCATGTAATTTGGTATCAGACAAAGGCTTTGCATATGATTCCTGGCATGATGTTCATTTGCTAGTCTCCCATTACATAAAAATAACCTACCTTTGCATTCAGTGCATGAGAAGGGAATGGGTAAGACTTCCACATAAGATGTTTTCTGGGAGAATATATCTTTACAGAAATATGATCAATGAAAAGGTGTAAGGAAAATAAATAAATAATAAATTTAATTGTTTGTTAGTGTTTTCTTTTAAAGTATTTGATATGATATAGTAAAATGCCACCTTACAGGTTTTTCCCCCCAAAAGTCTTTTTCCTATATATGCCAAAATCATACAAGATTCCCTGAAAGACAACATAACAAAGACAACTTTGTTCAGTGATCCTATGATTATTTGTATAAAACAAGGGATAAAGCAGGGAATCTTGTTGCTTTTCAAGGGTCTTCCACTATCATTACAGCTGTCTATCCCAGAGTTTAATTGGAATAGGAATTGTCTGTCGATGTAGAGGTCCTCCAGATGTTCCTTTTGGCCAACCACATTGTATTAATTACTCCAAGTCCTGGAACAGTGTTGAGTGAGATTGCACAGGATAAGGAATTATTTGCTCATCTTTCACTGGAATACTCACAATCACACTTTCACATTCACATCTGTGATGCAGAAAAAGAGCAAAGTCTGAAATAAAGCAGCACAATATTTCAGCATCACCAAATGGCACTGGAAAAGTCCCATGGGCACAAAGTATTAGTTGTCTACTATAAGAAAAGGCTCCTGTGACAAATACCTATTGGTTTTGTGAAATCCACAGAGAAACTATATTAGAAGTAAATGTGACAGGGGTGGCTAGGTGGCACAGTGAGTAGAGCGCTGGCCCTGGAGTCAGTTCGGATCTGGCCTCAGACACTTAAGGCACACACAAACAAAACCCTAGCTGTGTGACCTTGGGCAAGTTACTTAACCCTAATTGCCCTCCAAAAAGAAAAAAAAAAGTAAATGTGACACTTTTTTCCCACTAATTTTGTACTAATCATTTTCCTTTACTTATTTCTCTGTATTTCTTTGGATTCTACCTCTAACTACCAATGAGCTGCATAATGAACTAACTCCAGATAAATCTAGTTGATTTTATCTTAATTGATAATTTTAAAAAAATGTCTTAGTTGATCTGAATTCTTTCCATTACCTTTTATTTTTTTTACTTTTGTTATTTAAATAATGTGCCCTCAATGCTTTCTTGGAGTAAACAAAGCAATCTGTACAGACTAGAAATTCCTGGATTTAGTGTGGAACTCTGACAAAGGGCAACCTTACACTCTTTGAAGAAAAGCTAGAAGAGTAAAAGAATTTCAATTAATTTGAAGTCACATTGCTATGGGCTCAGTGACTGATTCCACAAATTGAGTAAGATTAGATAGAATCACATTATTTCAAAACTTAAAAGGTACTTGAATAAGAATCCCCTCTCCAATATCCTGACATTGAATCAATATTTAACATACTAGTGAAAGGGAACCCAAGAACTCCTGAAGAGTGCCATTACACTTTGAAGAAGTTTTCCTCATGTTAAATCTAAATCTGCTTCTCTGTAACTACTACCCATTAGTTCTTTGATGCCCTCTGAGGAAAAAAAAAAGAACAGTACCACTTTCTGTTCCATATAACAACCATCCATATTCTCTTTTTGCTAAATATTCCCATATCTTTCACGAATTCTCATACAGAATGATTTATAACCCCATCACTATCTTGGGTTTGTCATAGAATGATTGTTTGTCAAAGTCCTTCCAAAATGTGTAATTTAGACATATACAAAGTGCTCCAGATATATCCTGTCTTGTAATTTCCTCTTCTTTTGGAAGAATGTAGTTATCAAGAAAAGATATATGTGTATATATATATATATATATATATATATATGTAAAAGTCTGTTGTTTTTGGCAGGAAGAGAAGTCCAGCAGATGTCTGGATAATCAAAGTCCCTCATCACTCCTTTATCACACCTCTATGTCATGTTTGTGATCTCTTTCCTAAACCTATCTATTACTTCCTTCTATCCATCTGGTATGCAGCACCCCTCTTCCCACTTTCAATGACATTCTTTTCAAACTAACTCATTTGCTATTGCCTGTGCTTGTGTTTCTACCTTCTGTCTATCTTTCTTTACATAAGCTTTCCTCCTTTTCTGAAACATTTTGCCTTAGAATCTCCAATTCTCCATCAAGGTTCAGCGAATGTGCCACTATATTCTCCTAAGAGGCATTTCATCACTTATTACACCCATTACTTCTTTTCCTCTTTCCCCTTATTTACTTTGTTTATACTTTCTGTTTCTTTATATGTGGGAATGTTGTATTGCTACCTTCCACCCTCCCCCATTCCCTCCGCTTCTCTGGCCTACAAGAGAATGTAAGTTCCTTCAAGACAGCAATTGTTTTTTTCATTTTTTTTGGCAGGGTTCCTTACATGTAACAGAAAAGTTTTGTGGATTGAATCAAAAAGTCTAAATAGGTTTGTACAGATTTGGTAGGTGCCTATTACTGTTCCTAATGTTCTTCCATGAGTAGTAGTATATCACTGATCATATTGTTCCCATAGTGATAATTAATGAATGGGTCATTTTCTGTTAAGAAAAATTTCCTGCTCTAATTTGGATAGCAGCAGTTTCAGAAGACTTTGGGAATCACCCTATGTGGGGAACAAGAGAAAGAATGAGCATTTCACTACAGAATTCTCTGGGTAGGCAATGATTTACTCTCTCTGACCTGCATTTTCTGGAAGCTAGCCCCACTTCTATTATTATTTTATACTTACTTTTTATATATATTTTATATTCTTAAACTATCCATGCTCTTTCCCCTATTGAATATAAGTTTCTTGATTGAAAGAATAATTTCATTTTGGTCTTTGTATTTCCAATGGTGAACAAGCATAGCACTAGGCACAAAGTAGGCAGTTAATAAATTCTTGTTGATGGATTGACATTGCCTTTGAAGAAATAAAGAGTCATTAAAGATTATGACTAAGGGAACAATGTGATTAGATCTGTTGTGGGAAAATAATTTGGCATATGTGTAGAGAATGGATTGGCAAGAAAAGAGAATGAAAGAGACTCCTAAAAAGATTGGGTCAAAAAGGCTACATGATTTAGACATACGGAATGATACCATAAGCAAATTAGGAGAACAAGGAATAGTTTACCTAACAGATATATGGAGAAGGGAAGAATTTATGGCCAAACAAGAGATATAGTACATTATGAAATGCAAAATAGATAACTTGATTATGTTACACTAAAGAGTTTTTGCACAAAGCCAAGGTAAATCAAGATGAGAAGAAAAGCAGGAAGCTGGGAGACAATTTTTGTAGCTAATATTTCTGATAAAAGCCTTATTTCTAAAATATATAGAAAACTGAGTCTCATATATATCAGGAACTTGATTGAATACAAGTCATTCCCCAGTTGATCAATCGGCAAAGGATACAAACAGGCAGTTTTCAGATGAAGAAATTAAAGTTATCTATGATCATATGAAAAAATGCTCTAAATCACTATTGATTAGAAAAATGTAAATTTAAACAACTCTGATACCACCTCACACCTATCAGATTGGATGATATGACAGAAAAGGAAAATGATAAATGTTGGAGAAGATGTAGAAAAATTGGAACTCTGATATATTGTTGGTGGAGTTGTGAACTAACCATTCTGGAGAACAATTTGGATCTTTACCAAAGTGCAATCAAACTGTACATACCCTTTGATCCAGCAATACCACAATTAGGTCTGTATCACAAAGAGATCATCAAAAAGGGGAAAAGGCCCACATGTACAAACGTATTTATAGCAACTCTTGTTGTGATGACAAAGAATTGGAAATTGAGGGGATGCCCATCATTGGGGAATGACTGAATGAGTTGTGGTATATGAATATAATGGAATACTATTGTGCTATAAGAAATGATAACTTGGCAGAATTCAGAAAAACCTGGAAAAACTTACATGAACTGATATTGAGTGAAGTGAATAGAGAACATTTTACACAACAATAGCAATAGCAACATTGTACAATGGTTACCTATGATAGACTTAGCTCTTTCCAGCATTACATTGATCCAAGGTAATTCCAAAAGACTCAGGACAGAAAATGCTAACCACATCCAGAGAAAGAACTATGGAGCCTGAATGCAGATTGAAACATGCTATTTCCACTTTGTTTCTTCCTTTTTCTTTCTCAGGTTTTTCTCTTCTGTTCTGATTATATTTTTTCATGATATGACTAATATGGAAATTTGTTTAATATGATTGCGCATGTATAACCTATATCAGATTGCTTTACATTTTGGAGAGGCGGGGGGAGGAACGGAGAAAAAAATGGAACTAAAATTTTTACAAAAATGAATGTTGAAAACTATCTTTATATGAAATTTGGGGGGGGGGGAACAACACAATACTATTAAGGATACAAAAAAGAAATAGCCTTCTAATGGTCAGTGTTAGCCCTGAATCTCTGAAAGTATGGTAGATAGTTCTGATAGATTAGGATTTAGTAAGGTAATAGATTCTCATTCTCTTTTGTTTCTTTGTTTCAATGAGTTAAAAAAAAATCTTTAAAACATAGAAAATTAAGGGCAATAACTATTCATAGCTTTACCTGATGGCTTTAGTATATCATGCATCAACTTGTTAATTTTTACTACCTAACTTTCAATCCTCTTCAGCCTCTAAAACTCAAAATGGCACCATTTTAAATGCTCACATTCCATGAAAAGGTGATTGGGAGTTGCCTCCAAAGAATGTCCTGTTGCCTCAGGTAGTTTGAGGAATTCTTCAAATTGATCAGTAACTCCAGCAATTGCATCCTTTCCTTTCCTCCTCCCCCCTTTTTTTACCTACAGAGAAAGGAACAAACATTTATTAAATGCCCAATATGCACCAGGCAATGTGCTAAGCTCTTTTTTAAGCAATTGGGATTAAGTAATTTGCTCAAGGTTACATGGCAAGTTATTTTATGTGTGGGGTGTTAATATTCTGAGTCCAGAACAGATCCTGGGTCCTCCCAACTCCAGGCTGGCTCTCTTACTCACTGTGCCACCACCTAGCTGCCCCTGCTAAGCTCTTTTACAAATTCTTTTGAGCCTCACACCAACCCTCCATGGTAGATGCTCTTATTATTTACATTTTACAGTAGAGGAAACTGAGGTAGATAGAGGTTAGCTGATTTGCCCAGTGCCACATAGCTATTAAGTGTCTGGAGGCCAGGTTTGAACTCAGGTCTTCCTGACTGTAGACCCAAGGCTATATTCACTGCACCACCTAGCACACTTTTCACCTCAGAAGGTATACCTTTCGCCAGCCTCTCATTTTCCATTCCTTTAGTCCCCTTTGATTTGAAAATTCATATATCCACAAGGTTGCAGTGGAAAAGGTCTGCAGGTCTTGAGCTATGTCCTTTCATTCATTCAATAGTTGATCTATAGCTCTACAAAGTAGATCCTGTCAATAATCAAACAGTTAAGAAAAAAAAAATCTTGTTCCTAACTAGTATGAAAGCTACTATTCGGAACCCAGGGTAACAATGTGTCCTGACAACACTGGTACAATTTAGCAATCAAGCATATTGTATTCTACAAAAATGAAATATCAACTTTTTTGAAAAGATTAGCCTCAAGAGCCATTAGATTGAACTGTTCAGCCAATTTCCCCTTTCTCAGCATTCTTCCTCTTTACAAACCCAACCCCCCAAATCTCTCTTTGTGTCCACTCCAGACTCTTTCTTCAGTCTGGTCCTTTTGGCTGCATGGCACATATTTACCCTTGTGTGTAGCTCAATGAAATGTGCAGCTTTATAAGAACCTGGGGTCTCAGTTATTAAGAATGTCTTCCTGATAAGTACTTTCACATTTTAATAACCAGTTATCTTCCCTAATCCAACATATTACACCTAGCAGGTACAAATCATTGTTAGGATAATTTTAAGGAACTCCATACATACAGGAATGGGATTTTTAAGTTAGAACCTATTTGAACCTGGGTAATTAAAGTGTTATTTTAAATAAAGCAGAGCCATTTTACAGCATCAATATTCAGAGAGAGTATAAGTCATCATATTATACAAGGCTTTTATTGTTATATTGTTGTAGTTTTTATCATGTAAATTTGTTCTCTTTCAAATGATATAAGAATCATTAGATGGCATAGCTAGACATGTACAACATATACTGAATTACTTATCTCCCAAGAGGGAATGGGTGACAAGGGAGGAAGGAAATGGATCTGAAATTTGAGGTCATAACATTAAATGTTTCAAATATATATAAATACTATTATTAATACTCTTTTGCTTGTAATAGGGAGATAAGATGTGCAGGCATTGGGATGCAAAGACTCACCTTCCTCTAATGGAAAAGTCGATGGGGGTATGGGAGAAGGTATGGGAGAGAGCAGATTGGAGGAAGCGATATCTTGTGGGATTACTGTTCTGGGAGGTTGGGTAGGGGAATAATGGGGGGAAAATGATTGTAACTCAAAATCTGGCAGAAATGAATGATGTAAAACAGAAGTTAATAAAGCGCTTAGCAAAAAAAAAAAAAGAATCATTAGATGGAGGATTAAAAGAGAGATAATAAACCATATCATCCAGTGTACTAATATTTTTTTTTTGCTTTTTTTTTTTTTTGGAGGGGGGAAGGTTGGGCAATTGAGGTTAAGTAACTTGCTCAAGATCACATGGCTAGTTTTTGTGTTGTGTCTGAGGCCGGATTTGAACTCAGGTCCTCCTGACTCCAAAACTGGTGCTATATTCACTGCAACACCTAGCCACCCCTAGTCTACTCATTTTGCAGATGAGAAAACTGAGGATCTGATATCTTAGTCTACCTAATAAGGATTCCTATCAATAGTTAGATAGCCCATTATAAAAACTCTATTCTCACACGGACCTAATTAATTCTTGGGGTGTCTTACACAAAAGCTCTTTGGCTTGTGCATCTACTGGGCATAGCAATCATATCTTCATCTTCAAAAGAAAAAAAAGCAGGTTCTGGGAAAGGCTTCATTAAGCTATGCTCTTCCAAACAAGGAAAGATCTCTGGAGTTGCTAGAGAGGTGACCCTCAGACCTTCATAGTTCAAATAGCTCACTTAGTTGTTTTTTTTTTTCCTAATATGACTTCAGCAGGGGTGGGGTGGGGAGATTCTGAGGAGTAAATTTACAACATGCATTAAGTACTTTGTAATTTTAAAGTGTAGTATATACAAACATCTATATAGTTTTAGAGTGCCTGATCTTCCCCATCCCTTTCCTCTCTGTCACTCCTATGAGTCAAGAGTAAATTACCCAAAGTCTACCAGAACCAATAAATCTTAAGCAAGCTTTTTGTTTGTTTGTTTGTTTTATCTATCTATCTATCTATCTATCTATCTATCTATCTATCTATCTATCTATCCAAACATCCATCCACTTATTTATTTACTTGCTTACTTATATATTTAATTATTTATTGCCAAAAGGGCTGCATAAAGCAATTCTTTTTAAAATTATTAAACCAATGCTTTATTAACTTCTGTTTTACATCATTCATTTCCACCAGATTGTGAGTTACAATTCCGCCCCCCCCGTTTTTCCCCTACCCACCATCCCAGAATAGCAGTACCACAAGATATCACTTACTCCAATGTGCTCTCTACCATATCTTCTCCCATACCCCCTTCAACTTTTCCATTGGAGGAAGGTGAATCTTTGTGTCCCAATGCCTGCACATCTTATCTCCCAATTACAAGCAAAAGAGTATTAATAAGAGTATTTATATATATTTGAAACATTTAATCTTAAGACCTCGAATTTCAGATCCATTCCCTTCCTCCCTTGTCACCCATTCCCTCTGGGAAGATAAGTAATTCAGTATATGTTGTGCATGTCTAGCCTTGCAAAACATTACCATAGTAGATATATTGTACAAGGCTGCTTATAATTCCCTCCCACTCATCCCACCCCCCACCTGGTCCATTCCCTACTTGATCCTGTCCCTCTTCTATGCTGGGTACTTCCAACCTCCCCTCCCGCCAAGGATGCCTTCCCATCCATCATCCCTCCTCTCATCCCCTTCCTCCCTATTCTGCTGCAGGTTGAAATATCCCAATTAGTATGTATGTCATTCTCTCCCTGAACCAAATTCAATGAGAATGTGGTTTTGCCTTTTTGCCTTCCTATTCTTCCCCTCCCTTGCAACCACTTCCCCTTGCTTCTTCTGCATGAGATAGTTTACCCTACCCTGTCTCTCTCCATCTCCTCTTGCCACTTTCCTCTCTCACCTCATAATTTCACCCCTTGAGTAACCTCCCTTCCCAAAAAATTCAACCTGTGCCCTCTATCCATGTATAAATGTAAACATATTTACACACATTCACATATGTATTCATATGACCATACACCCTTCTTCCATTATTTTCATACTGAGAAAGATTTCATCAGTCACAGTTATTGTTTTTCCATATAGGAATATAAACAGTTCAACTTTGATAAGTTCCTTTTGATTTCTTTTCCCTGATTTCCTTCTCAGGCATCTCTTGCTTCTTGTGTCTGGATGTCAAATTTTCTATTCAATTCTGGTTTTTTCCTCAAGAATGCTTGAAAGTCCTCTATTCCACTGAATGACCATATTTTCCCCTGAAACAAGATACTCAGTTTTGCTGGGTAGGTGACCCTTGGCTTCAATCCCAGCTCTTTTGCCCACTGGAATATTGTATTCCATGCCCTTCAATTCCTCATTGTAGAAGCTGCCAGGTCCTGTGCTATTCTGATTGTGTTTCCACAATATTGAAATTGTTTCTTCCTGGCTGCTTATAGTATTTTCTCCTTGATCTGGGGATTCTGGAACCGGGCTATGATATTCCTGGGAGTTTTCTTTTTGGGATCTTTTTCAGGAGGTGATCGGTGGATTCTTTCAACCTCTATTTTGCACTCTGGGTCCTAAACATCAGGGCAATTTTCCTTGAGAATTTCTTGAAGGGTGATTTCTAGGTTCTTTCTTTGATCATGGCTTTTGGGTAGTCAAATAATTTTTAAATTGTCTCTCCTGGATCTATTTTTCAGGTCAGTGGTTTTTCCCATGAGATATTTCACATTGCCTTCTAATCTTTCATTTGTTTGGATCTGCTTAACAGCATCTTGATTTCTCATAAAGTCATTAGCTTCCATTTGCTCCAGTCTAACTCTGAAGGAATGAATCTCCTCAGTGAACTTTTGAGATTCTTTTTCCATCTGGCAAATTCGACTTTTTAAGGCATTCTTCTCCTCATTGCCCTTTTGGGCCTCCTTTGCCATTTGAGTCAGTCTATTGTTTAAGGTGTTGTTTTCCTCAGTCAGGCTATTGACCCTCATTTCATACTTTTCCTGCTTCCCTCTCATTTCTCTTCCCAATTTTTCCTCCACTTCTATTATTTTATTTTTAAAGTCCTTCTTAAGGTCCTCTATGGCCTGCAATCCGCTCATATTTTCCTTTGGGGCTTTTGGATCAGGACTTCAGACCTCACAGTCCTTCTCCCCTTCTATGCTTTGATCCTCTTTGCCCCCAAAATAGGAGTCTAAGGTTGCATTTTTATGTTTAATTTGTTTCCTTTGCCTTGGCATGTTGCCACTGAATTACATGACTTCTGGGCTTGTTGCCACAGTGTACCTCTGCCACTAGACAGGGGAGCTTTCGTCCAAAATGTGTGGGGGGACAACTTCCATTTCTGGCAAACTGGATATCCACCCCACAACCTCCCCCCCAGACCACAATCCAGATCCAGGGAGGTTAAAGGAGGAGTGATTACCTCCCAAGACCGATCGCTGGATCTCCCTACAGTTCGCAGGCCAGGAGCCATAGCTGCCACTGAAAACTGCAAAATGGAGTGTCTCCTCAGCGGCTTCTAGCCCCCAGGGGAATAACCTTACGCATTCCCAAATACTGGTCCCAAAGTCCATAGGGCACTAACCTCTCACTTTGTCTTAGGCAAGTCTGTGTTGATACTTCTGGAACCACCACAGCTGCTGGTGTTCTGGGGTCCCTCCAGCTGACTGCTGACCTGGCTGCCCTGAGGCTAAAACCGCAGCTCATGTGGACCTGGGCTCGGCTCTCCACAGGCTACACACTGCACTGCCAGTTCCCAGAGTGCTGCACTGGTCCTTCCTACAGGGCTGCAGGGCTGTCCTCAATGGGAGGTTAGCTTCTCTGTGTCGTTCTGTGGGTCCTGGGGCTCCAGAAGCTGTTCAGAGTCCCCTTTTCCATAGTTTGGAGGTAATCTGGGAGGAGTGTGCCTTGGACACACTGTTTCTACTCTGCATAAACCAATTCTAAAGTTCTTTAATTTGGTGTTGATGCTCTTTTTACCCATGGAGGCTGAAGACTTTCATGCTTTAGTATATGGTTTCATGAGTTATAGGTCCCTCAAATTCATCACCTGGTTGGCAGACCTTTTGTGGTGAACCTCCTCAAATTTAGTTGAGTCTGACCCCTCAGATGACAAACTTCTGCACCTGTACTCAAATAATTTGCAGTTAAAGATTGTGCCTTGTTGGCTTAGAGTTAGATAAAAAAGATTCAACTACATACCATGAAAAAGCAACAAGTAGTATTTCATAGGGAAGGAGTGAGAAGGGGATTGGTAGAAAGTAGCATATGTATGGACTAGGAATAGAGAATATGGGAAGCAGCAACCTAGGAAACTTGACAAGAATATAAAGTGCATGAATGAGTCCAAAAAGACTGAGTAGAACTAGATTGTTAAGAGCTTTAAATGCCAAACATGAAAGTTTGTGTTTCCATCTAGAAGCAAGAAAGCAATGTAACTTCATAAACAGTGAAGTGGCATGATCAAACCTACTCTAAGAATATCTATCTGGAAACTGTTTGAAGGATGAATTAGAGAGGGGAGAGATCAGATAAAGAAGCAAATTAGTAGTCTATTGCAATAGTCCTAGTGATAGGTGGTAGATACCTAAACTAGGAGGCCAGCCATGCAGAAAATATAATGGATATGAAATATACTGTGGAGTAGAATCAATAACATTTGACAACTAACTGAATTCTGGTGAAAAAGGATAGTGGTCAAGAATAACTCCAAAGTTTTGACTCTGAGTGACTAAAATTTGGTTTTACCCTCAATAGAAAAAAGGAAGTTAGGAAGAGGGGAGGATGTGGGGGAGATAGAGAGGATCTACTCTGGATCTGTTGAGTTCCATATGCCTTTGAAGCATCCAGTTGAAATGTCCAAAAGGCAGTTGATTAGGAAGTAGAACTCAGAAAAGTGTCTGTGACTGGATATAAAAATCTGGGAGTCTTCTGCATAGCGATTCTTATTGAATTCATGAAAAAAAGATGGGATTAGAAAGAAAGGACATAGAGATAAAAGAAAAGAGGGTTCAGGACAAAGGTCTGTGAGTATTTCTATATTTATTGAAGATGGAACAAAGATTATCACCCAGCAAAGATTGAGAAGGAACAATTAGACAGTGTAGTATAATGAAAAGCCAGGGATAAGAGAATGCCTAGGAGGAGGATATACTAAGCAGTATCAAATGCTGAAGAGAACTTTAGAAAGATAAAGACTGAAGAAATGTTATTGGGTTTGGCGGAGCAGCCTTAGAGGGAGCAGTTTCATTTGAGTTATAAGTCAGAAAGTTAAATCGTAAGGAATGAGACCCAGAATAAGAACTGATAAATGTACAGAATGTATGTATAGAATGATATTTTGTGTATATACACAAACATACACATATACACACATATTTGTGTCTAATGTTAGCCATCTCTAGGGTGGGAGGATAGAAGAAAAAAAGGAAAAAATAAATTCATACAACTTCATTACAGATATAAAAGGAATAGCAAGTTGTACACAATAGATTTGCAATTTATTTTGCATCCTCAATCCTTAAAAAACAACAAAAACAAACTTCACCTGATTTTATCATTTCCTCAAACTTTTTCACAAATCTCCCTTTTCGATTTTATTAATTTATTTTTCCAACAAAAAATAAATACATTTTCTCTCCCTTGTGACTTTCTTATTGAAAAAGAAAACCCTGCTGGGGGGAAGGGGTAAAACCAAGATAGCGGCATAGAATCAGGAAAACTCCCTGAGCTTCCCCCATAACCACCTCAAATACCTATAAAAATGACTCTAAACAAACTTTAGGGCTACAGAACCCAAAAAGTGAGAGAGAGAAACAAACCTCCTGCTGAAGACAGTCTGGCAAGCTGGCAGTAAGGGTGCATCACAGTGTGCTTGGAGCAGAGCCCAGCCCTCTGTGAGTCTGGGGTTTTAGCCTCAGGGCACTCTGACCAGCCCCAGCTGGACGAACTCCAGGAGAGTGGATCACCAGCAGCTGTGGCTGTTTCCAGAATTATCAACCCACAAATACCAAAGATGAAGTGAGAGGTAAGTGTAGACTTTGGGAACAGGGAGTCAGGGAGTGTGGTCTAGCCTCTGCCCCTGGGGTGAGAAGTAGCTAAGGCACAGTAGCTGCTGCCATGTGGCTGATTCAGAGCTCCTGGCCTACAGATTGTAGGGGGAACAAGCAACCAACCTGAGGGGTAATCACTCTTGCTTTAACCTGCTAAGGTCTGGATTGTTATCTAGGGTGGAAGTCCTGGGGCATGTGACCAGTGTGTCAGAGCCAGTGGAGACTTCAGAGAGGGGACCCAACTAATAGTTCTGGCAGCTGAGAAAACTCCAGCAATTTGGGACAAAGCTCTCCTTTCTAGAAGCAGAGTTCTTCTCTGGCAAAAAGCTCAAAATTCAAGTAATTGAGTGGCAACATGAGCAAGCAAAGGAAGGAAAACAAGCACAGCAAAACAACTTTGGATTCCTTTTTTGGGGATAAAAAGGATCAAAGCATGGAACAGGAAGAAGACAACAAAGTCAGAACTCCTACAACAAAAGTTTCAAAGAAAAATATGAATAGGTTACAAGCCATAGTGGAGCTTAAGAAGGATTTTTAAAAGTAAATAAGAGAAGTGGAGGAAAAATTGGGAAGGGAAATGAGAATGAGGCAAGAAAATCATGAAAAGAGTGTCAACAACCTGACTGAAGAAAAGAACACCTTAAAAATGGACTAACTCAAACAGCAAAATAGGTTCAAAAAGCCAATGAGGAAAAGAATGCCTTAAAAAAGTCAAATTTTCCAGATGGCAAAAGAATCTTGAAAGCTCACTGAGGAGAATAATTCCTTCTGAATTAGACTGGAGCAAATGAAAACTAGTAACTTTATGAGAAATCAAGATACTATTAAACAGATTCAAACAAATGAAAAAAATAGAACATAATGTGAAATATCTCATCGGAAAAACCACTGACCTGGAAAATAGATCCAGGAGAGATAATTTAAAAATGATTGGACTACCTGAAAGCCATGAACAAAAAAAGAACCTCAAAATCATCCTTCAAGAAATTCTCAAGGAAAATTGCCCTGATGTTTTAGAATCAGAGGGTAAAATAGCAGTTGAAAGAATCTACCCATCACCTCTTGAAAAAGATCCCCAAAATAATTTTCCTAGGAATATTATAGCCAGGTTCTGTAATTCCCAGATCAAAGAAAAATATTGCAAGCAGCCAAGAAGAAATAATTTGAATATTGTGGAAACACAATCAGGTAACACAGGATCTGGAAACCTCTACATTGAGTGATTGAAGGGCTTGAAATATGATATTCCAGAGGTCAAAGGAGCTGGGATTAAAACCAAGAATCACCTACCCAGCTAAACTGCATATCATGTTTCAGAGGAAAAAATGGTCATTCAGTGGAATAGAGGACTTTCAAGCATTCTTGATGAAAAAACCAGAGTTGACTAGAAAATTTGACATTCAGATACAAGCAAGAGAAACATGAAAAAGTAAACAGGGAAAAAAATCATAAAGAACTTATCAAAATTGAACTATTTACATTCCTACATGGAGAAACAATAATTGTAACTTATGAAACTTTTCTCAGTATAAAAATAATTGAAGGGAATATAAATGTGTGTGCATATATGTGTGTGTGTGTATTTGTGTGTGTGTGTGTACATACATATATATGTCTATATAGGAGGGAATATGGGGGTATGAATACATATGTGAGTGTGTGTGTATATATGTGTACAGGTATACATAGACAGAGGACACAGGATGAATTGAACAGGAAGGGATGATACTTAAATGGTAAAATTGAGAGGTGAGAGAGGAATATAATGACAGGATATGGGGTGAGACAGAATGGGGTAAATTATCTCATATAAAAGAGGCAAGGGAAAACTGTTACAATGGAGGAGGAGAACAGGAAGGCAAAAGGGAATGTGTCAACCTTACTCTGATGGAATTTGACTTAGGGAGGGAATGCCATATACACTAAATAGGGTATCTCACCCTATAGGAGAGTAGGGGGGATGGGGATGAGAGGGATGTTGATGGAAAGGAGGGCAGGTTGGGGGGAAGGGAAGTTGAAGCACACACTTTTGAAAAGGGACAAGATTAAAATGGAGGATAGAACAAGTGGGGGTTGTGATAGGGAGGAGGGAAATATAGTCAGTCTTTTACAATATCTCTACTAGGAAAATGTTTTCCACAACTACACATGTACAACCTAAATTGAATTGTTTATCTTCCCAGTAAAAGTGGGTGATGAGGGAGGAAGGGAAAGAATCTCAAATTCAAAGTTTTAAAATGAAATGTTTAAAAATATATTATTATTTTTACATTCAACTCGGAAATTAGATATACAGGCACAGAGGTATAGAGATTCATTTTGCCCTACTGGGAAGTTGGAGGGGGATTGGAGGAGGATATAGGAAAGAGCAGATTAGGGGAGGGTGTATACAGTGGGATTACTGTTTTGGAGTATTGGGTAGGGGAAAATGGGGAGAAAATTTGTAACTCAATATCTTGTGGAAATGAACGATGGAAACTAAAAATAACCATAGAATTTAATTTAAAAAATATACCAAAATAAATAATTAAATAAATATTTTCTGTGTAAAAAAAGATAAAAATAAAACCCTTCAAGCAAATGTGCAGTCATACAAAATAATTTCCCACACTCATTTATATATATGTCTATGTATATATGTATATACACAATTATACTGTTATAGAATTGCTTGCTTTATTCCATAAATTAAAAATAAAATAAAGAAAATAATATTTAAATAGAAGTGAGTGTCAAGTAAGAAAGTAGAGATGATGGTAGTAGTCATTTTTTTTAACCAGGATTTTGTCTCTAAAAGTAGGAAAAAAAATCTCAGACAGCTCAGAATGAGGAAAGAGACCCATATGTACAAAAATATTTACAATAGCATTTTAATGATGTCAAGAAACTGAAAGCTAAGGGGATGATCATCATTTGATGAATAGTTAAACAAATTACAATTTATGAATATGATGTGATATCACTGTGCTATAAAATGATGATAGAGACAGTTTCAGGGAAACCTGGGGAGACTTGTATTAAATGAAGTACAGTGAAGTGAGAAGAACCAGGAGATAAACTTATACAGTTACAATATTAAAGACAAATGTGAAAGATGTAAGCATTGTGACTAATGTAATGACCAACAAGAATTCCAGATAATCCATAGTGAAGCATGTATTTCCTTAGAGAAAAGTCATGGATCCCGGGTGGAAGAATTACTATACATGCACGCATGCAGACACACACACACACACACACACACACACACATAGTACACAAACATACATTTATTCGTAAGTATGTGTATATATATATACATTTAATATACATACATTCATTTATCTCTCTCTATATTTATGTCTAGCTATACACACATACACACACACACAATGTGGGAATTTATATTGCATGACTTCATATTTGCCACAAGGGTTTTGATCTTCAGTGAGAAATCTGATTTTTTGTTGCTGAAAAAATAAATTATTTTTTTAAAAAGTGGAAAAGAGGAGAGATTACATAATAAAATCAAGTGAAGCTGTTTTTTTTTTTTTTTAAGAATTGAGGAGATACAGAAATGCATGTAAGTAGAAGGAAAGAAGTCAGTTGATGATGATAGGTAGAAAATTAGGGAGAGAATCAAGGACCCAAGCAGAAGCATTGGTATTTGCAAGGAAATCTATCTTTCTTTGAGACTAAGGCAAAAGAAGAGAGATTGGGAGATGATATTAAAGTGAGTCAGAAAGTAGAATTAAGGAGGAGAGGGAGTTCCTGACGGATGATCTCAATTTTTTTTTAAGTAATGTAGTTGGTGATTACCTCTACTAAGAATGACAGGCAGCTTGAACAAAGAAGAAAAGGTTCAGAATAGACATTTAGGGGAGTGGGTGAGAGAATAAATAAGGGAAGGGAGAGGGAATAAACAAGGGCAGAATAAAAGAATTGGTGGACAACAGAGTGGGATCAGGTATGATTACATATCAATTTTTAAGGGACTCAGTTTTCGCTGTTGTGTGATTTCCTACATTGACTTTAAGCAATGGATGTAGGTGTACAGAAGATGGGGGTACTCTGGGGTCAGAGTTTTAGAAGGGGTGAATAGCAATAAGACAAAGGAATGAAAGATGGGGATAGAGTGCAGTGTAAAGTTGAGTTGGTTCACTATACAGTTAAGGACTTGAATAAAGGAAGGTGAATCCAAGGCTTGGATGACAGTGGGACAGGACAGCATGAGAAGGGAGGAGCATATTGGAGGAACTGGAAGTTGCAGTTAAGACCCAGAAGAGGTTTGGGGGACCTGGGGCAGAAAAAGAGATGGAAATATAGGAGTTTATTGTTAGAGAATGTCATAGGTATGGATAGATATGGAAAAATTCTTATGCCCAAAGGGCTATAAATAATTTCATACCCTTTGACCCAGCAATACCACTTCTAAGGTTATATCCCAAAGAGATCGTGGAAGTGGGAGGAAGACTCATATGTACAAAAATATTTATAGCAGCGCTTTTTGAGGTGGCAAAGTATTAGAAATTAAGGGGGTGCCCATCAATTGGGGAATGGCTGAACAAATTGTGGTATATGCATGTAATGGAATACTATTGTGCTATAAAAAATGAGGAGCAGATGGACTTCATATTTACCTGGAGAGGCTTATATGAACTGATGCTGAGCGAGAAGAGTAGAACCAGGAGAAATTTGTATACAATCACAGACACAACATATGTGTGATGACCAACTTTGATAGACTGGACTCTTCTCAGCAATGCAGTGATATAAGTCAATCCCAAAAGACTCATGATGGAGAAAGATGTCTACATTCATAGAAAGAACTGAGTTTGAATCCAGATTGAAAAAAAACTTCCTGATCTTTTTTCTTTTTCTTGTTTGGTTTTGTTTTCTCTTTACCATTTTTCATTCCATCTGATACAATTCATCTTTATAACCTGACTAATGTCTAATGTTTGTTACTTTGTGTTAGTCAGTTGATAAGCATTTAATAAGCACCTACTTTTTTACATTAATTATTAAGCTAGATAAGCTCTGGGGATATAGAGAAAGGAAAGGTAAAAAGATAGTCCCTGCTCTCCTCCAGGGAGCTCACAATCTAATAAGGAAGACAATATGTGAAAAACTATGTACAAACAAGCCATATACATGATTAAAAAAATTATCAACAGAAGGAAGACACTAAAGTTAGAAGGAATTAGAAAAAGGTCCTTCCATATTAATAATAATAATAATAATAATTAGTGCTTACTATGTGCCAGGCATGATGCTATGTACTTCATAATTATTTTCTCATTTGATCCTCACAACAACATTTCACAGATGAGGAAACTGAAGCAAACAGAGGTTTGTTTTGAGGGACTATGGTTTTGAGTGGGTGCTGGCCCAAAGAATACCTCTGGCCCAGGGGTGTGCAAGAGCCAGCTCAAACTTCATTGTGCGAGTCAACTATTAAATTTTCAACATGAACATTTATGCCTCTAACATCAATAGATGCTACAAATCAGGGTTTGGTTTATTGTTGCAGAGATTGTCTAGGCTTAAGAAAGTGATGGAGAAAATGTTAATAATGCAGAGTAAAATTAAAAGTTTGTCTTCTAGTGGTTTAACATTTGCCATCACACACCAAGATGTAAAGGGTGCTATACTGGTAGTCATATTTGACACATTGAGGTTGATGTTTTTTTTTTTCCTCAGATAAGGAGGAGAAATCTCTGAGCAAAAGATCAGTCACTGAGGAATTGATCTAATTTCCATTAAATGCACTTCAACAAAATTTAAAAGAACACCTCTTCTGTGCAAAACCACATACTCTGAGCTAGGGAGATATAAAGACAAAAACAAAATACTCCCTAATTTCAAGAAGTTTTCATTCTTTACAAAGTATGGAGCATGGACTATTGGAATATTATACTGTTAAGTATAGGAGAAGGTAGATTGCAGAGGGAAAGGAGTGAGGCATATATTAGGGCTTTAGGGAGGATATGACATCTGAGCTGAGCCTTGAAGGAAGATAAGCAAGTTGGGAGGCAGAGGTAGTGATGATAATGCCTTTCAGACTCAGAATAAAGGATAGAATGCATAGTTGCAGAATAGATACTCCAGTGTAGCTGGATTGTAGTGTGGGAAGAGGAGTAATAAGAAAAAAAATCTTGAAAAGGTTCCAGGAATCAAATTTTAAAGGGCATTAAATACCAGGTCCAGGAGTTTGTGTTTTACCTTTGGGACAGTAGGGAGCCACTGACGATTTTTTGAGCTTGAAAGTGATATGGCCAATCCTGTGCCTTCAGAAGATCATGTTAACATCTGTGTGGATGATGAAGATGGAAGAAAGGAGATTCAGAGAGCAGGTTGAACAATTAGGAAATCATCATAATAGACAGCCAAGAGGTGATGAAGGTTCTTTTAGGTAAGTAAAATATTGCTGAAGCTGCTCCTGATCAAAATTGGTACTCATCTCATTAATTGATGATTAACCAAAGAATGGTTATTATGAAAACTTGTAGATGTGGTTGCATGATAGGATCTTGTCACTTTATTTGCTGTGGTCTTAGAATATTTTGCTTTCAACTCTGTCCTCTGGTTGGATGGTAAGTGCAAATTAAATAGACTTTCAACAGACCTCCCTCTTCCCTCAAATTAGGAAAATTTCTTGACTACCTGGTACTCTGAAACCATGGTTTCTAAATGGGGCCTTGATGACCTGAAAGAGTTAATTCAGTTTCTAGTAAGGTTTCTATTTTCTTAAGGCATCCTGGAAGAGTCTGGCTTAGTACTGACAGGGTGGCTGCCAGACAAGGAAAAGGAATAGAGTCAATGGGATCCTGCACCTGGATACCCTGAGGAGAAGAGAATGAGGGGAAGGAATGTTTTCCTTTCAGAGTTTCCAAAGGCATATCCCAACAGGTCATACTGGAAGAGCAACAAAGGTCCCTGGAAGAAATATATCCAGGAGAGGACCCTTAGTTAGCTCATACACAGGTCTTCTCTCATAAAAAACTTGCCCTCCTCCCTCTTAGCCTTGTGGAAACCTTCAGACCATGCTTAGTACTTTGGGCAATTCCAAACATGGTCCCCTACAGTTGTGATCACAGACTCCTACATCTAATAGTGTCCAAAGACAGCCTTTATCCACAGGAGGGATGCTGAAAATTCCAGGGCCCCTAGTCATCCAGTGCCACCCTGTGCAAATGTTTTTTGATGTCCTGGCATTTTGGCCAGGCTTCAGTTTAGGAGATGCACTCCCAATCTGCAGGGAAGGGGATTAAAGAGGCCTACTGCCTGATGAATAAATGTTTACAATAACCACATTCCCAGCCTGACTAGCTAGGGAATTTACATGGAGCTGCCTTCCCATTAGGAATGCTGTTTGCTTTTTTGTTAGAAGTGACTTATTGGTGCATTGCTGCTGCAAACAGAAAACATCTGGGAAGGGGCCACAAACAGGAAATTTTGGAGGGGAAAAGAAGAAGAAAAAAAAAACTCCCACAGTGCATTTGCCTGCTGACCTTGCTCTATGCATATTTGCAAAGAATGTATGTAAGTCAAATCAGCAGCACTCAAACTCAAATATACACCAGGCTCAGAGGACCATGACAAAGAATAAGTGACTGGAGAGCATTTGTGCCCTGGGTTTCCTCCAATAATGGAGGCTTTCACTGGAAGCAACAAGGAAAGGATTTGCTTCCTCCTACTCTCCTTAATTCTCAAGGGAAAATGGTAGCTGCCAAAACAATCTTTTTGTTATGCTTTGTATGTAGGGGTTGCTATAGGAAAAGGACTCTTGTAAGTTACAGACATTCTAATTGAATGGAACTCCAAAGATGGATATGTCATCCTGAATGGCTAAAACCAAAGCCTAAAATGTGAAGGAAAAGGAATGACAAGCCACTACTGGAATGCTACCAGAAAGCCAGAGGGAGGAGGGATTCCATGTGTGTGCATGTGTGTGTGTGTTTGTGTGATATACATATATATATATTTATATACACACGTACATGTACATTTATACACAAATATTATTTATTATATATTATATACATATATGCACATATATTTTATGTATGCTACACACATATATTAACATTTAAGTGGTTTCAATTTTATCAGAAATATGATAGATATGAGAAAGTAGATTACATGTATAGTTCTCTACCCTTTACCTCAGACATTTCTTTGCACCAAACACAGAAACTGGGGCCTGCCTTTTTCTTGTCCTCCATTCCAATGACAGCTCCTGGAAGGCAAGGACTGTTTTTACCTTTTTTTCTATCTATTATATTTAGAGCAGTGCCTGGCATATAATAACTACTGAATGATTAGTTTGTTTTTGTTTTTGTTTGTTGCTGTTGTTGTTGTTGTTTGGTTTTGTTTTTTGTTTTTTGGGGGGGTTCTCTTCCTTCCTTTCTTTCTTTCTTTCTTTCTTTCTTTCTTTCTTTCTTTCTTTCTTTCTTTCTTTCTTTCTTTCTTTCTTTCTTTCTATTTTGACTGAATGACTTCTCAAATAGCTTGGGGAATTTCTCTCCAATTTAATCCAAAGCCAACTTGTATATTTCTTTAGGAATGTCATCCGTAAAGAGCCTTGTCACTCCAATGCATATCTGAATTCTACATAGATTCATTACCTACCTTAATGAAGATATACATTGAACCATGATTGAACTTACCAATGAGCAAAAATCAGGTACACCAGGTACAGCAGCGCTCTCTAGCTGCCACAGAGAGATAGCCTGGGAAGGTGGTAAGAATCATTTGAAGGCAAGAGTTATACTTTGTAATTGAAGAATGGAAGGAGACCTTGAAGGTACTTCAACCAATTCTGACAGGGAAAATGTTAAAAGCCCTGAGTAGAGAAAACATGCGTTTCTCCCCTCCCTCCCATCCACATCCTCCCTTTAATTTGGTTGGTTGGGTTGTATGTTAAGGTTGGGTATAACCAGATAAGGAGATGCCCTCCAGTTTCTTCTCTGAAAGGAGGGAAATAGCTCCAGAGCAGTCCTGGAGGCAGAGAATCTCCAGCCTTCAGATCCACAAAGGGCCACTGATGGTGCTGGCTCTCCTGGGAAGAGGACTTGGATTATAAAACCTTGCTGTGGAATGATTTCCATCTGTGACTTTTGTTATTATCATTTCTTGACTATAAATACATCCAGTATTTTGGTTTCTGTCTTTTGAGACTCGGTCCCCTATCTTGCCTATGCTGGAAGTGCAGTGGCTACTCGAAGACCGAATCCCAATACTGACCAGCATGGAAGATTTTATCTCCCCTCTTTTTCTGATGTGGGCCCATTTATTCCTCCTTTCAGCATCCTCATAGCCCTTTGTCCCTGGGAGCTCATGATATTGGTACCAGACTTAGTGTGGACATCCCATCAAATTTAATGCTCAGAACTCCCGAATTTAAGCAGTCCACTAGCTTTAGTCTATGCAGCAACAGGGACTACAGGCATGTGCTACCATGCCTGGCCAAACACATTCACTGCTGATCAGTATAAATAAGTTTCAAGTTTGGGGGTTGTCTGGTTTTGTTTGATTAATCCCTGAGCAACAGGATATTAAAGCTGCACCAGCCTTCATGTTCTGTGACAGGCTGCAATATATTTTCCTGGAGATTCTCAGAGCAGCAGCTGTCAGTCAGAAAGAGATCACAGAGGAGAAAGCTCTTGATCAGTATAGCTTTAGGTATTCTCAAATATCTTTTGCTCTTTTCCCAGGAAGATCAAAATATGTGAAAGATTGTGGAATATTTTATGCTTGGGACACTGTATCAATAGCATTTACAGGCTCACCTGTGTTGTACATCTACATTCAGAAACCTGAGCCCTTAAGTAAAACTGCTCAGGAATGGCCCATCCAGCAACTTGTCCTTAGCAATTATTAAACAAATATATCCATGAGGGGGTATATCTACTAAAAAGCAGACTGTACCCTCCTTCCTCGACACTTCTGACCAATCTCTATGCACTCTGGCTCTCAGGTCAAATGATATAATATTTGTAAAGCTCTTCACACAGTACTTGGCACACAGTAGAGACTATATAAATACTTATTCTCTCCTCACTACCCCCAGCTAAGGATCTCTCACAAGGGACTCTGGGTTCAATGATCCTGGCAGTCTGACCTCAAAGGGGCCAAGATCTCTTTCGTTCTTTAATGCCCCACTTGTAATTCTCAAGGAATCTTTTTTTGCTTTTTGGAGGGCAATTGGGGTTGACTTGCCCAAAGTCACATGGCTAGTAAGTGTGTCAAGTATCTGATGCCGGATTTGAACTGAGGTCCTCCTGACTCCAGGCTGGTGCTCTATTCATTGCACCACCTAGCTGCCCCTCAAGGAAAATTTTAAAACAATCTTATTCATGGCAAGTTTCTAGAGTCTTCTCAAATGTGACTGACAGGGTCTGCTTCCACAAGAGTATTGAATGTACAGTATTAATGCTGGATATGGGATGAACATTTTATTTTTTTTAACATAGATATTGTATAAGACACAAAGGATTCATAGACTCTCAGAAACAAATACTGGAAACATAAAACATTCAAATAGCCCTTTATACACCTCTCAGAAGATAAAGTCCTTTTGGGATACCACTGAACAGATATTTACCATTCATCTCAGATGTGCATTATCTGAACAACTCAAAGTAATTATCATGTAGCTTTGGCAAAATTCATATCTTGTGTCCATTTGCAACATGACCTTAATCTTTCATGTACTGGATTCTTTTTTTTATGAGAAATGTGTTATAAAGAAATTCGTCTTCCATTGAGTAGAGTTAGTGCCTACTTCTTGAACTTAGAAGCTTTAGAGCTGAAGATTACCCATGAGAAAAACTCCAAAGCTAGAAAACCCATATCTCAGGATTGTGAGTGGGTGATCTGTTCTAAGAGGAAACAAATGCACAAGAAGGCAACCAGAACTGAGGGGCCTGGGTACTTCATTCTCAGGCAGCCTGGAGAAGGACATAGCTCACATTCTCAGGTGCCCTAGGTTGTAATTATTGCTGGCTGTACTATCGTCCAGAAGCGGAAGGAGAGAAAGTAGAAGAGGATGGTAAGGACTTAGAGTCACTTCCATAGCTCAGTCTTTTGGAGCATAAAGATGGGAGGTTCCTCAAAAAAAGTCGTTCTAACAAATTGCAGTCACTAATCATCTACTAGACAACCAAGTCCAGCTACTTGGGAAGTGCCCTCTGCTTACAAAGGCCCTTATGTTATAATCCTATCATATTGCTTGGAGATTCAGAACATTTAGCAAGGATTTTCCTGATAAGCTCTATTACATCTCTTTCAGTTTGTTAAAATGCTTTTCTTTGGGGGCAGCTAGGTGGTGCAGTGAATAGAGCACAAGCCTTGGAGTCAGGAGGACCTGAGTTCAAAACCAGCCTCAGACATTTGACACACTCACTAGCTGTGTGACCTTGGGCAAATCACTTAACCCCAATAGCCTTTCCTTCTCCCCTCCAAAAAAAGTCTTTAAAATGCCTCCCTTTCTTCAAAGCCCACCTAAAGGCAATATCTTAACTTTCCTGAGTTTCTCCATGCCCTTTTCCGGGTGGATGTAACCTATTCCTCCTCAAATGTCTTGAATATCTCCTTTGTTCTTAGTACACCCCCCTTTGGGGCCTACTTGTTTGTGCACATAGGCCTTCTCCCTTCTCCCATCCTCACTAAACTGTAAGTGCCTTAAGAGGAAGAACTCTGTCTTTTCTCTCTGTAATCCCAAAGGCCCAGCACAATGCTTTACACATATTATGTACTTAGCATATACTTGCCAAACTGAACTGAAAAACACCTTTAAAAGCCAAAATTTAATTAACATTCTGTCACATTAAAAAAAATAATGTTGTTTTGTTCATTTCAAAGGACAGGTTAGTAAGAATCCCAACCATCCTGTGGATGATAATGCCCCATGAATATTTTTAAAGAATTTAAATAAGAATGTCAAGTCATAGATACTATATTAAAATAATTTAGGGAATAATAAAGAGAAACTTAGAACCAAATGATAAATAGAACCCTATTTTCATCAGGGTGGCTATGTTATATCCAAATAGTGATACGGAGGTGATAAACCATATTCCCTTTCAAAGAAAATCACACTTCCAGATGTGGAAGATGTCTGTCCTTAGCAGAATTAATCACAGTAACATTATAATGGGGCCAAGATTAAAGTCTAATACAGTTTAAAAAGAAACTCTATTCTAGTATCCAGTCACTGTAGAATATCATACTTCTTGAACATTTTGACTGAATTTCCCTTCAGACTAATTAGATAGTGACATAATATAGAAAATGGTGCAGAGGACATATTGGTTTCAGAAGGCCTTAAATTAAATCCCAATTCTGTTACTCCCTGTGTGACTTTGTGCAACAAGTCACTTTTCCTCTATGGATCTTAATTTCTTCCTTTGTAAAAATGGACAGGTCAGATAAGATGAGTCCTTCCATGCTTTTAATCTGTAATCTATATTTATGGGTGATTTAGATATGGGATGTTATAATATAAATAGAAATTTTAAGTGATTCAAGAAATAAAATGAAAATAACAGAGTTCAACTGCTAGACTCTCCTGGGAAATAAGAAAAACAGAAAAAGCAGTCTTACCTCTCTTCCCAAACTGAAGAAATTTTAAGTACTCAATACATCAGATTGTACTTTCTACCCAGAGGTCTCTTAAAAAAAGAGAGATGATAAATAAAAACCCAAGACATCCATAGCCGGATGGAACATGAACTTTCAATTTAGTTCTAAGGGATTAAAAAGGATAGATGACTCAGAAAGTGGAATGCTATGATTACTGGGTGGAGGAATTTGAGCACATCCTTCTTTTATCATCATCTATCACCATAATATTAAAGATATGGAGAATAGACTACTTCCAAACTATGTAAAAGGGGACTCTGAACAACTTCTGGAGCCCCAGCACCCACAGAACAACACAGAGAAGCTAACCTCCCACTGAGGACAGCCCAGCAGCCCTGCAGGAAGGGCCAGCACTGCGCTCTGGGAGCTGGCAGCGCAGAGAGCTGAGCCCAGGTCCCAAGGTTTTAGCCCCAGGGCGACTGGACCAGCAGCCTGCTGGAGGGAACCCAGAACACCAGCAGCTGTGGCAATTCCAGAATGGTCAACACAGACATGCCTAGGACAAAGTGAGAGGTTAGTGCCCTATGGACTTTGGGACCAGTATTTGGGGAACACTTTGGCTTCCTCCCCTGGGGGCTAGAAGCCACTCAGGAGACACTGCATTTTTCAGTTTTCAGTGGCAGCTTCAGCTCCTGGCCTGCAAACTGTACGGAGATCCAGCAATCAGTCTCGGGGGATAATCGCTCTTGCTTTAACCTCCCTGGATCTAGATTGTGATCTGGGGGGGAGGTCATGGGGCACGTTTCCAGCTTGCCAGAAATGGAAGTTGTGCCCCCCACATTCAGGATGAAGCTCCCCTGTCTGGTGGCAGTGTTCTACTGCGGCAACAAGCCCAAAAGTCAAGTAATTAAGTGGCATCATGCCAAGGCAAAGGAAACAAAATAAACAGAAAAATGAAACATTAGACTCCTATTTGGGGGCAAAGAGGATCAAAGCATAGAACAGTCAGAGGACTGTGAGGTCAGAAATCCTGCTCCAAAAGCCCCAAAGGAAAATATGAGCAGGTTACAGGCCATAGAGGACCTTAAGAAGGACTTTAAAAATCAAATAAGAGAAGCGGAGGAAAAATTGGGAAGAGAAATGAGAAGAATGAAGGAAAAGTATGAAATGAGAGTAAACAGCCTGATTGAGGAAAACAACACCTTAAAAAATAGACTAACTCAAACGGCAAAGGAGGCCCAAAAGGGCAATGAGGAGAAGAATGCCTTAAAAAGTCGAATTTGCCAGATGGAAAAAGAATCTCAAAAGCTCACTGAAGAGATTCATTCCTTCAGAGTTAGACTGGAGCAAATGGAAGCTAATGACTTTATGAGAAATCAAGATGCTGTTAAGCATATCCAAACAAATGAAAGATTAGAAGGCAATGTGAAATATCTCATGGGAAAAACCACTGACCTGGAAAATAGATCCAGGAGAGACAATTTAAAAATTATTGGACTACCTGAAAGCCATGATCAAAGAAAGAACCTAGAAATCATCCTTCAAGAAATTCTCAAGGAAAATTGCCCTGATGTTTTAGACCCAGAGGACAAAATAGAGGTTGAAAGAATCCACCGATCACCTCCTGAAAAAGATCCCCAAAAGAAAACTCCCAGGAATATTATAGCCAGGTTCCAGAATCCCCAGATCAAGGAGAAAACACTCCAAGCAGCCAGGAAGAAACAATTTCAATATTGTGGAAACACAATCAGAATAGCCCAGGACCTGGCAGCTTCTACACTGAGGGATCAAAGGGCATGGAATATGATATTCCAGAGGGCAAAAGAGCTGGGAATGAACCCAAGGGTCACCTACCCAGCAAAACTGAGTATTTTGTTTCAGGGGAAAATATGGTCATTCAGTGGAATAGAGGACTTTCAAGCATTCTTGAGGAAAAAACCAGAATTGAATAGAAAATTTGACATCCAGACACAAGAAGGAAGAGATGCCTGAGAAGGTAATCAGGGAAAAGAAATCAAAAGGAACTTATCAAAGTTGAACTATTTACATTCCTATATGGAAAAACAATAACTGTGACTGATGACACCCCTCTCAGTATGAAAATAATGGAAGAAGGGGGTGTGGTCACATGAATACATATGTGAATCTGTGTATATATGTTTACAGTTATACATGGATAGAGGGCTTAGGTTGAATTTGTTGGGAAGGGATGATAACTAAGGGGTGGAATTATGAGGTAAGAGAGGAAAGTGGCAAGAGGAGATGGGGAGAGACAGGGTAGGGTAAACTATCTCATGTAGAAGAAGCAAGGGGAAGTGGTTGCAGAGGAGGGGAAGAATAGGAAGGCAAAAAGGCAAAACCATATTCTCATTGAATTTGGTTCAGGGAGAGAATGACATACATAATAAATGGGATATTTCAACCTGCATCAGAATAGGGGGAAGGGGAATGAGAGGAGGGATGATGGATGGGAGAGCATTCTTGGGGGGGCAGAGAGGTTGGAAGTACCCACTATAGAAGAGGGACAGGATCAAGTAGGGAATGGACCAGGTGAGGGGGTGGGATGGGTGGGAGGGAATTATAAGCAGCCTTGTACAATATATCTACTATGGTAATATTTTGCATAATGATACATGTTCACCACATACTGAATTACTTATCTTCCCAGAGGGAATGGGTGACAAGGGAGGAAGGGAATGGATCTGAAATTCGAGGTCTTAAAATTAAATGTTTCAAATATATATAAACACTATTATCAATACTCTTTTGCATGTAATTGGGAGATAAGATATACATGCATGCGGGCACCGAGATTCACCTTGCTCTAATGGAAAAGTAGAAGGGGGTAAGGTTGAAGATATGGGAGAGAGCAGGATGGAGGAAGCGATATCTTGTGGGATTGCTATTCTGGGAGGGTGGGTAGGGGAACAATGGGGAAAAAAAAACTGTAACTCAAAATCTAGCAGAAATGAATGATGTAAAACAGGAGTTAATAAAGCATTTGTTTAAATAAAAAAAAAGATATGGAATTAGTGCAAGCCACCATCACTATCACTTTATGTTTCCATTTCTGTCACAGATCTAGGGTCTTACCAGTACAGGTGCTCCATGAACAAATGAAGATTTCCGCCCTTCCACGCTTTCTCATTCTTTGTGATACTTGTTCATACTTTTTTTAAATCTCATAAGCAAAGTTTTCATAACTAATGTTTGCAGGTGCTCTAAGAAATATGTTGTCTTTCCTGACCCTGTCTTTTCCCTCTATTTGTACTACTCTGCCCCTGACACTATGGAAATGGAAGGAAACTACATAAGATCAGGATTTGACTGCATTCTGTGTATATCATGTGTCACCAGGGTTAACAAATGCATCCCTTGGTAACCAGCCTACAGAGGATGAATATTTTTTTTTTACAGTGGGTTAGAATTGTGTTCAACCTTTGGTTAGGCTGGTCCTTAAAGGTTTTCTATTTCAATATAATCTACCACAATTTGGGTCCTGCTGAGGTCCATAGCCTTCGAGAGCCCAAGGTCACCATCATTACACTTGAGTCATTGGAGGAGGACATTGGTGGAGGGATACTAACACTATCTAGCTACCTGCCCATCTAATCCAATTTAACAAGTATTTATTAAGCACTCACCATGTAAAAGACTTGCCTGATTAATTTAACTTAAAAAGTTTATCTTAAGAGCCCACTATGTGCCAGATAGCATACCAGGGATACAGATATAAAACAATCCCCTCTCTCTGGGAGCTTACCTTCTAGGAGTGACCCTACAGAGACAAGTAAAGCAAAATATTTGCAAAAAACAAAGAAATTTTATGGAAAGGTGAGAGCACTAATAGCTAAGATAAGAGGGGGAGACTGAATCATGAAGGGCCCCATGAAAGAGGTGACACTTGTTACAGTAGCAGGGGTACTTAACTGTTCAAGTCAGCAATCTAGGGCAGTGGTATTTAACTTTTTCTGTGTCATGTATTCCTGGCAGCCTGCTGAAGTCTATAGATAGACTCCTCCATGGAATTAATGTTTCTAAATGTGTAAAATAAAATATGGAGGATTACAAAGGAAACCTATTCTTATTGACATATAGTTACAGAGAAAGAACGAAACAAAGAAAGAAAGAGAAGGAAAGGAAGGAAGGAAGGGAGAAAGGAAGAAAGGAAAGAAGGAAGGAATAAAAGAATAGAAGGAAGGGAAGAAAAAAAGAATAGTTAACCCTTGATCTAGTGAACTATTACTATACCTTCATTAGGACACACAGAGAAAGCATTATATATTTCCTTATTCTAAGTTGTCAGTCATTGCTTAAGGAATGTATAGAATATTTGCATAGTGTGTTGCAGTGCTTAGAGTGAATGTTACCATTGGTCCCCAGATACTGTCAATATACAAAGTCCAAGCTCCATGCAGGCCTGTGCTTAGTGTCCTTTAGAAATTACAAAACATTGTGGTATAAGAAGGGCCTTCTGGGCCTGATTCTCTTCTTGGTGGAGCTGAATTGTGGTGGGAAGTAGGACTCTTTTAGTTAATGCAGTGTGTGGCTCTGTGGAAAGAGTGGAAAGAGACTCTGAGGGGGCTTTCCCTCCCCACTTCCCTATCATATCCTGTCCATCCATATCTCTTGTTACTTGAAATCCTATCCCTTAAATTTATCCTTTTGGGTAGCAAAGGCTTTCTGATTTCTGAGAGTTTATTAAAAAGCAGGCATTCCAAAGAGAGACTATTCACTAACATTTTACAACAACTAAGACTCAAATTTTCAGAGCCTTTAAAGTATCTAAAGAATGCTTTACATATGGCTCATTTTACAGAAGAGGAAACTGAGGCTTAGCAATTGAAATGATGTACCAAGGCACACCCATTTAATAAGTATGCTAGTCAGGATTTTAACTCAGTCAGTCAACAAGCATTTATTAGGGTCTTGCTATGTGCAAGAAATAGAGTAAGCTAGGTGACTCAGTGGACAGAGTATTATTCCTAGGGTCAGGAAGACCTGAGTTCAAATCCAACCTCAGACACTTAGTAGTCATATGACTCTGGTCAAGTCACATAGCCTTTATTTGCCTTAATCCACTGGAGAAGAAAATGAAAGAGAGGCAGAGTCAAGATGCAGAGTAAAGGCAGGGACTCACTTTGATGGGCGTAACCAAGGCAAAGTTCGATCCCACTGCAATTCAGCAAGTTTGGCATTGAGCTTGTGAGCTGACACAATAGCTAGGGGGATGCATTCTTCAGTTTCATCAGAATCATAACCAAACATCAATCCCTGGTCTCCTCATTTTGATCTAGAAGAACACTTTCAGCAATGGCTGGTGACTGCTATTCCAAGGCTACCAGAACATTGCAAGTCTTGTAATGAAACCCTTTAGAAGAATCATCATAGCCTACAGGCTTAATTGTTTCCCTAACTGCTTTCTGAGAGTCACCAGCAGTTTTGGATGTGATTTCACCAGCAAGTAGTATCATTCCAGTCTTAGCAACTATTTCACAAGCAACTTTGGCATCAGGGTCCTGATGAAGATGGGCATCAAAGACTGCATCGCTAATCTGATCATAAATTTTATCGGGGTGCCCTTCGCCTACAGACTCTGAAGTGAAGAAGAAGGAAGGTGCTCTCCTTGATGAAGGTTTTGTTGAAGCAGTTGAGTTGCTGGTTCTTGGCTGCGGCAGGTAAAGGGTTGCCGGCAATGGGAGACAGAGAAGGCTGAGGGAGCCTGGAGGGCGGCGAGGACACAAGTGGGAGACTGAGATAGGGCGAGCCTCAGGACTCAAACTAGAGGATCCTCTCAGTGGCGCAGACGGATCCCAAAGGTCTAGTTTTTGAAGACTCCATTTTGATCCTGGAATTCCTCCTTTGTCTTTATTACCAGTACTTCCAGTCATACTTCGTCTCTTAAGTAATATTATGAGCTCCCTCCACCCCCACCCCGTTACTGTTCATTTAGCTGCATGGAATGACAACATACAGAAACATCTCTTGTAGAAATATTATTTGGTAAATGCTTTTTCAGATACTGCAAGTACCACCTCAGTAACCACAGTTATTGAATAACCAAAGTTCTTACCACCAAAATCCTTGGTGCTAACAAATCATTTAATATAAGAAACTGATATGGTCTTATTAATGGAAATTATGTTAAAGAAGATGCCTCATCATTTACTTTGCTGCTATGTCCCAAGGACTGTGGGGCCTTTCCATCTGACTTGCAGTGGAACCTTACTGTATATGCTATCTCCCTCATTAGAATGTGAGCTCCTTAAGAATCAGCTTTTAATTTTTTTTTTGCCTTACAGGCACTTACCACAGTGCTTGGCATAGAGTAAGTGCTTATAAACTGGGTTTCTCTTCTGTTGCATTGGAAATCCTAAAGGTGAGCTTTAGAGCATGTTGGAAAAGTTTCTTTTGCCTTCTCTATTTGCATTTGTCCCGCCTTGCCTCTTTCTGTGCTAATGAATCAGGTTTCTTTCAGCCATCCTTTCTCTTAAGTCATCTAACCTAACAGCAAAGCCACATGGCAATGAGTATTATTTCCATTCAATCTTCTTGTTATCTTCCTGGCTTCAATGTCCATGATCCTTTCCAGTCATTTAATGAAAGGAATGACTCAGGTAATACTGATGAAACTGCTCCCAAAAATAAGCATGGCACTCCAAGTTTCACAGTCAGTTCTTTCACTTTCCTGTCAGTGAAATCAAATGTTCTTCATGCCTCATTCCTTTATTTACTTCATAATTATTTATATATTGCCTTTTTTTGCTACTGTCATAGGTATAGTAGGATTATAAATGAATGAAAACCAGTTCTCAAATACCTAACTATTAGATTGGTTTTTTTTCATACCTTCAGTGGAAAATTGTTCAAGTGAATTTTTAATAATCTGGTATTATGTATTAGATTTTTTGAACTTGTAATGAAAATTGTCCCTGTCCCCTAGACATAATTTTTATTGATATTTTGAAGTGGGAGAAATAAGGAAGGAGAACAGCTGGTCTAAATAACAATAACAATAATAATAATAGCCCTCTCAAAAATCAACCCATCTTTCATGCCATGGGTCAGAGGAGGAAAATGTTAAAGTAGAGTAACAGCTTCCAGGGTGATAATGACTGGGGAATTTCTGTGGCCTAAGACTATCATGCTGACTGTGAATGCCTGGCAGAAACTCTGAAACATTGGCAAATTGAATTTAGGTGATATTGCTGGTTAGGTTAGAAGCCAAGTCAACATGATGTACAAAGAGTAGGTAGAGGATAAAACTATTGCAGGCTGATCCTACACAAAATCATTGTGAAGATCAGTTTGACACAGAAGATAGTGGATGAGTTGGCACCGAATTGTATTCTGGTACTACAAGAAAGCAAAATCAACTGGAACAATTTGAAAATACTAGTACCAGACAAACTGGAAATTTTTCAATACCTATGGTAATAAGTGCAGATGACTAAGATGACAGGCATATCACAAATTTAAATTAAATCAATTGAAAACATGAATACTTTTGCTATGAATCATCGGTACTATACCAAAACAAAATTAAAAGTAGATCTCACTATATGTAGGCGAATGTTTCAGACTTCTTTTTGTAGCAATTGTTTCCTCAGGTTCAAGTCACACAGTAATTGATTACTGACCAGGAAAGACAATCATTTAAAAAATATATGTATGTCTAGATTGGAAGAAATAAGAGACAAAATTGAGGAGTCACCAAAATTTGAAGAGGAAAATGTTGAAGACACTCAGGTTATGGAAAAATCTTCACTTAGTGTATACTCCAGAAATTGTACAAATGAAATGAAGTAGATTACGAATTACAAAATGAAACAGATAATAAAACCAACACTGAAATCTCAAATTATTTTCACAAGGCAATAAGCATACTTAGACTGGAATTCAAAAAGAACTATTGTAATAGTCTCTTAATTGCTCTCCCTACTTCAAGTTTTTCCTCTCCAAATAATTGTCCACACAACTGTCGAGGTGATTTTCCTAAAGTTCACAATTGACCATGTCACCCTCCTATTTAACAAATCCTAGTGCAAGGGTTCTTAGTATTTTTTTGGTTTCTTGGACATTTTAGACATTCTAGTGAATCCCATAGATCCATTCTCAGAATATATTTTCCATCCAAGTTTACAGACCCCATGAAATCTATTCACCTATCCCTTAGGGCAAGAGGGCATTGCCTTAAGTTAAGATCCCCTACTCTAGTTACTTCTTATTGACTTTAAAATGAAATATATTTTCATCCTTTAATTTTTATTTCATTTTTTTATCTTTTTTATATCAACCTTTACAAGTTACTGAGTATGTCCAGAGATTTTTATGGTAGATATGAAGGTCTGCCAGGAGCCCTGGATTGCTAGCAAATTGGAATCTGGCAATCCACTGATTGCGATAGCAGTCAGTGCAAGACAACTACTCCTAAGAGTTGAAGAAATAGATGGGTTAGCATGAGGTCTTTGGCTGATCCTCCTCAAAACCATCATGATGATCCATTTGACAAAGAGGAGAGTAGAAGAAGAGTTATCTTACATGTTCTGGTACCATAAGACAATTAGATATACTGGAACAAATAAAAATATCTATTCTTTATATCCTGGAAATTCTTCTGAGACGATGGCATTTACCACTAGTAAAGTACAAGTAATATCATGATTGTTAGCATTTATATAGTGTTCTAAGGTTTGTACAGCACTTTGCATATGTTATCTCATTATATCCTCATTAAATCCTAGGAGGTAGATACTCTTATTATGCCCATTTTACAGATGAGGAAACTAAGGCAAAGAGAGATTAATTAAGTTGTCCTGGATCACCAGCTAGTAGGTAAATATCTGAAGCAGGATTTGAATTCAGTTCTTTTTACTCCAAGACCAGCATTCTACTCTATGCCAACTAGTTGGTCACACATAAAATAGACTTAAGATATAAATACTTTCATTATAAACTCATACTCTAATATAGCAAAAATGGGAACAGAATTCATCAGATATAGAAGAGAGATTCATGTTCTTCTTTGTCAAAGATATATAGTGATAAAAAAAACCCATACAAAATCAATGAAACCACAGGCCTTTTCCACATAAGACAGCTATAGAATTATCATTATCAGTGGTTCCTCACCAAATAGGGGAAAAAAGATTGTTGGACATTTTCAGAACAAATTTTGAAGAAAATGTGAAACTCCAACAAAAATACTTTTGAAATGAATAAAAATCACTTCACCAAACAATAGCAAAAGGTAAAAAATATGTGTATGTCACTGGACATGTTTAATATAACAAAAATTAGTTTATCTACAAATGTAACTTATGAAAGTTAAGATATGGATGCAATCACAGAACTCCCTTTTGGGCCCATCTGCATGGCCAACAATATCTTGACAAAAAAGTTTTGAACAAATAGATTAGTTATGGGGATTTATTCACAGAAATTTAGGAGTTTATGATGGCAGTTCAAGACCAGGTCATTTCCAGAAATTAGAGAAGGATGATCCATGAAGACCCCGGAGTTAGTAATCACTGCAGACTATGCAAGGTTGTAGTAATCAAGAAACTGCTTTGCTCCAGGTTATTCTCCTCTCACGTGATAGAGCCATGACTCAGATCCAGCTTTCTTAGTTTCAAATTAAATGATCTCTACTTTTTACCGTTATTTCCTTCTTCAGCCAATTAAAAGAGCAAATAATAAAGGAGGCACATAACTGCTTCCAGAAATATTTCAGTTCCACAATCCCTTGAATTCCAAACATTCTCTTCCTCCTTTTCTTCCCTCTTTTCCCCTGATGGCAGCATGTAATCAAGAATAGATTCTACAAATACCTTCACATTGAACATTAGCCATGTTGTAAAGAAGGATTATAACCAATGGGGTGAACAATGAGAAAGAAAGCATAAAATGAAACAAAGCACAAATGAGAGAGAGCAAGTAATTTGCTTCAATCTACATTCAAATTCTGTAGTTCTTTCTCTGGATGTGGAGATCTCTTTCCATCATGAGTCTTTTGTAATTGTCTTCTAACCTTGTATTACTGAGAGGAGCCCAGTCTATCAAAGTTAGTCATCACACATACAATGTGTCTGTAATTGTGGAAAAAGTTCTCCTGGTTCTGTTGTCCTCAATCAGCATCAGTTTATATAAGTCTCTCCAAGTGATTATGAAGTCTGTCTGTTCCTCATTTCTTATAGCACAATAGTATTCCATTATATTAATATGCCACAACTTGTTTAACCAGTCCCAAATTGATGGACGTCTCATTGAATTCCATAGAGCTGCTATAAATATTTTTGTACAGATGGGTCTTTTTCCAACTTCTATGATCTCTTTGGAATACAGCTGTAGAAGTGCTATTACTGGGTCAAAGGGTATTCACTTTTTTATAGCCCTTTGGTCATAGTTCTGGAGAGCACAGATTGCTCTCCAGAATGGTTGAATCAGATCACAACTCAACCAATGCATTAGTGCTCCAGTTTTTCCACATCATCTCCAGCATTTATCATTTTCCTGTTTTGTCATTGTAGCCAATCTGAACAGTGACATGTGGTACCTCAGAGTTGTTTTGATTTGCATTTCTCTAATCCATAGTGATTTAGAACATTTTTCATATGCTTATAGATATCTTTAATTTCTTCCTCTGAAAAGGCCTATTCATATCCTTTGATCATTTATCAATTGGGGAATGGCTTGCATTCTTATAGATTTGATTCAATTCTCTGTATATTTTAGAAACGAGACCTTTATTAGAGACACTGATTGTAAACATTCTTTGCCAATTTCCCCCTTCCTCCTAATCTTGGTTACATTGACTTTATTTGTATAAAAACTTTTCAATTTAATGAAATCAAAATCATTCATTTTGCATTTTGTAATGCTCTAACTCTTGTTTTGTCATAAACCTCACCTCCCCCCCTTCTCCATAAATCTGAAAGGTAAACTATTCCTTGCTCTCCCAGATGGCTTACAGTATCAGCCTTTATAACTAGATTGTCCACCAATTTAGAATTGATTTTGGTAGATAGTATAAGATATTGTTCTATGCCCAGTTTCTTCCATACTGTATTCCAGTTTTCCCAGCAGTTTTTGTCAAATAGTGAGTTCTTATCCTAGAAGCTGGGGTCTTTGAGTTTATCAGACAGTAGATTATAATAGTAATTGATTACTGTGTCTTATGTACCTAATGTGTTCCACTGATCCACTATTCTATTCCTCAGCCAGTATGAAGTAGTTTTGATGACTGTTGCTTTATAATACAGAGTAAAATCTGGTACGGCTAGGCCACCTTCCCTAGCATTTCTTTTCATTAATTCCCTTGATATTTTGGAATTTTGTTGTTCCAGATGAATTTTGTTATTATTTTTCTAGCTTTAGAAAAAAAATTTTGGCAGATTGATTGGTACAGCACTAAGTAGGTAAATTAATTTAGGTGAAATTGTCATTTTTATTATGTTAGCTCCACCTAGCCATAAGCAAGTGATGTTTTTCCAATTATTTAGATCTGACTTTTTTTGTGTGAAAAGCATTTTGTAATTTTGTTTATAAATGTCCTGGGTTTGTTTGGGCAGGTAGATTACCAAGTATTTTATAATGTCTATAGTAACTTTAAATGGAATTTCTCTTTCTATTTCTTGTTGTTGGATTTCATTAGAAATATATAGGAATGCCAAGGATTTATGTGGGTTTATTTTATATACTGCAACTTTGCTAAATTTATTATCACAAGTAGTTTTTTTTTACTTGATTCTCTAGGATTCTCAAAGTATGTAATCATATCTTCTGCAAAGAGTGATAGCTTACTCTCTTCTTTGCCTAGTCTGATTCCTTAAATTTATTTTTCTTCTCTTATTGCCACTGCTAGTATTTCTAGTACCAAATTGAATAAGAAGGGTGATAGTGGACACTCTTGTTTCACCCCTGATCTTGTTGGAAATATTTCTAGCATATCCCTTTATATAAAATATTTGTTGATGGTTTTAGATAGATGCTACTTATTATTTTAAGGAAGACTCCATTTATTCCCATACTTTCTAGTATTTTTAATATGAATGGGTATTATATTTTGTCAAAAGTGCTTTCTGTATCTATTGAGATAATCGTGTGGTTTCTATTAGTTTTGTTGTTGATATGATCAATTATACTGATACTGATATCAGTTCCTCATATTGAACCATCCTTGCATTCCTGACATAAATCCTACCTGATCAAAGTGTATTATTCTCATATTAAGTTGCTGTAGAATTTTTGCTAATATTTTATTTAAAATATTGGCTTCCATATTCATGAAGGAAATTGGTCTATAATTTTGTTTTCTCCATTTTGTCCCTTCCTGATTTAGGTATCAGTACCATATTTGTGTCATAAAAAAGAATTTGGTAGGACTGTTCTCCAATTTTCCCAAATAATTTGTAAAGTATGGGAATCAATTGTTCTTTAAATGTTCAATAGAAATCTCTAGAAAATTTATCTGGCCCTGGAGACTTTTTTGAAGGGAGTTCATTGATGGCTTCTTCAATTTCTTTTTCTGAAATGGGTTTTAAAATTATTTTACTTCCTCTTCAGTTAATCTGGGCAACTTACATGTTTTTGGTAAATATTCATCCATTTTACTAATATTGTCAATTTTATTTGCAGACAGTTGGAGAAAATAATTCCTAATTATTGCTTTCTTTTCCTCTTTATTGGAGGTAGATTTGCCCTTTTCATTTTTGGTACTCATAATTTGATTTTCTGCTTTTTATCATATTGACTGAAGGTCTATCAATTTTATTTTTTTTTCATAAAACCAGCCGTTAGTTTTATTTATTAATTTAATAGTTTTCTTCATTTTTCAATTTTATTAACCTTTCCTTTAGTTTTCAGTATTTCTAATTTAATATTTATTTGGGGTTTTTCAATTTGTTCTTTTTCCATTTTTTTCAGTTGCATGTCCGTTTTCTTGACCTTCATTTTTTCTATTTTATTGATGTATGCATTCAGAGATATAAAACTTCACCTAAGAACTGCTTTTGTCGCATCCCACAAGATTTGGTATGTTGTCTCACTATTGTCGTTCTCTTG
This sequence comes from Gymnobelideus leadbeateri, assembly GCA_011680675.1. Lineage (NCBI taxonomy): Eukaryota > Metazoa > Chordata > Mammalia > Diprotodontia > Petauridae > Gymnobelideus > Gymnobelideus leadbeateri. The sequence goes on from WOXC01010925.1 coordinate 133,158, forward strand.
AATGAAGTTACTAATTGTTTCTATAATTTCTTTTTCGACCCACTCATTCTTTAGGATTAAATTAGTTAGCTTCCAATTAGTTTTTAGTCTATCTTTCCATTACCCTTTATTACGTATAATTTTTATTGCATCATGATCTGAGGGTGCATTTAATATTTCTGCCTTTCTGCACTGAATTGTGAAGTTTTTATGCCTTAATACATTATCTATATCCTTTTTAAATAGCATGATAAGTATACAATCCTCAATATTGACAGGTATCAGCTTCCTGTATAGGTATGTAAACAGATTGCTCCTATTAAATAACAAGTTTGTGTTTGTGTATGTGTGTGTGTGTGTGTGTGTGTGTGAGTGAGTGTTCCCTGTTTGCCTTTCTATGTTTTTCTTGAGTTTTGTATATGGAGATCAAATTTTCCATTGAGCTCTGTCTTTTTCATCAGGAAGGTCTAGAAGTCCCTTATTTCATTGAATAATGAACTCTTCTTGCCTAAAAGATTATGCTCCATTTTGCTGGATAGTTGATCCTTTGTTGTAGTCCAAGCTCTTTTGCCTTATGAAGTAACATATTCCAATCCCTCAGATTTTTCAGTGTAGAAGCTGCTAGGTCCTGTATGATCCTGACTAGTTCCACAATATTTAAGTTGTTTATTTCTGGCTATTCACAGTATTTTCTCCTTGACCTGATCATTCTGGAATTTGGCTACAATATTTCTTGGAGTTTTCAATTTGGGATCTTTTTCAGGAGGTGTCTGGTGGCATTCCTATTATAACTATTTTGCCCTCTGGTTCTAGGATCTCAGGGTAGTTTTCATTTATGATTGCTTGGAAGATGGTGTTCAGGATCTTTTTTTCATCATGACTTTTTGGTAGACCAATAATTCTTAGATTATCTCTCCTGGATCTGTTCTCCAGGTCAGTTATTTTTCTTTTTTCTTTTTTTTTTAAATTTTTAAACAAATACTTTATTAACTTCTGTTTTACATCATTCATTTCCGCCAGATTTTGAGTTACAATCATTTTCCCCCCATTATTCCCCTACCCAACCTCCCAGAATACCAGTCCCACAAGATATCGCTTCCTCCAATCTGCTCTCTCCCATACCTTCTCCCATACCCCCATCGACTTTTCCATTAGAGGAAGATGAATCTTTGTGTCCCAATGCCTGCACATCTTATCTCCCAATTATAGGCAAAAGAGTATTAATAATAGTATTTATATATATTTGAAACATTTAATGTTACGACCTCGAATTTCAGATCCATTTCCTTCCTCCCTTGTCACCCATTCCCTCTTGGGAGATAAGTAATTCAGTATATGTTGTACATGTCTAGCTATGCAAAACATTATCATAGTAGATATATTGTACAAGGCTGCTTATAATTCCCTCCCACTCATCCCACCCCCCACCTGGTCCATTCCCTACATGATCCTGTCCCTCTTCTATAGTGGGTACTTCCAACCTCCCCTCACCCCAAGGATGCCCTCCCATCCATCATCCCTCCTCTCATCCCCCTTCCCCCTATCCTGCTGCAGGTTGAGATATCCCATTTAGTATGTATGTCATTTTCTCCCTGAACCAAATTCAATGTGAATGTGGTTTTGCCTTTTTAGCCTTCCTTATTCTCCCCCTCCTTTGCACCCACTTCCCCTACATGAGATAGTTTACCCTACCATGTCTCTCCCCATCTCCTCTTGCCACTTTCCTCTCTCACCTCATAATTTCATCCCTTGAGTACTCTCCCTTCCCAACAAAATCAACCTATGCCCTCTATCCATATATAACTGTAACCATATACACACACATTCACATATGTATTCATATGACCACACCCCCTTCTTCCATTATTTTCATAGTGAGAAAGATATCATCAGTCACAGTTATTGCTTTTCCATATAGGAATGTAAATAGTTCAAGTTTGATAAGTTCCTTTTGATTTCTTTTCCCTGATTACCTTCTCAGGCATCTCTTCCTTCTTGTGTCTGGATGTCAAATTTTCTATTCAATTCTGGTTTTTTCCTCAAGAATGCTTGAAAGTCCTCTATTCCACTGAATGACCATATTTTCCCCTGAAACAAAATACTCAGTTTTGCTGGGTAGGTGACCCTTGGGTTCATTCCCAGTTCTTTTGCCCTCTGGAATATCATATTCCATGCCCTTCGATCCCTCAGTGTAGAAGCTGCCAGGTCCTGGGCTATTCTGATTGTGTTTCCACAATATTGAAATTGTTTCTTCCTGGCTGCTTGGAGTATTTTCTCCTTGATCTGGGGATTCTGGAACCTGGCTATAATATTCCTGGGAGTTTTCTTTTTGGGATCTTTTTCAGGAGGTGATCTGTGGATTCTTTCAACCTCTATTTTGCCCTCTGGATCTAAAACATCAGGGCAATTTTCCTTGAGAATTTCTTGAAGGGTGATTTCTAGGTTCTTTCTTTGATCATGGCTTTCAGGTAGTCCAATAATTTTTAAATTGTCTCTCCTGGATCTATTTTCCAGGTCAGTGGTTTTTCCCATGAGATATTTCACATTGCCTTCTAATCTTTCGTTTGTTTGGATCTGCTTAACAGCATCTTGATTTCTCATAAAGTCATTAGCTTCCATTTGCTCCAGTCTAACTCTGAAGGAATGAATCTCCTCAGTGAACTTTTGAGATTCTTTTTCCATCTGGCAAATTCGACTTTTTAAGGCATTCTTCTCCTCATTGCCCTTTTGGGCCTCCTTTGCCATTTGAGCTAGTCTATTTTTTAAGGTGTTGTTTTCCTCAGTCAGGCTGTTGACCCTCATTTCATACTTTTCCTGCATCCTTCTCATTTCTCTTTCTAATTTTTCCTCCACTTCTCTTATTTGATTTTTAAAGTCCTTCTTAAGGTCCTCTATGGCCTGCAACCCACTCATGTTTTCCCCTGGGGCTTTTGGAGCAGGACTTCTGACCTCACCGTCCTTTTCCCGCTCTATGCCCCCAAAATAGGAGTCTAGGGTTGCATTTTTCTGTTGCCTTTGCCTTGGCATGTTGCCACTTAATTGCTTGACTTTTGGGCTTGTTGCCACACTATGGCTTTAAGGCCAGATAGAGGAATTTTCGTCCCAAACGTGTGGGGGGCAACTTCCGTTTCTGGCAAGCTGTAAACCCACCCACAACTTCCACCCTAGATCACAATCCAGATCCAGGGAGGTTAAAGCAAGAGTGATTACCCCCCAAGACTGATCGCTGGATCTCCCCACGATTTGTAGGCTGGGAGCCAGATCTGCCTCTGAAAACTACAAAATGGCGTGTCTCCTCAGCGGCTTCTAGCCCCCAGGGGAGGGAGCTGACACATTCCCCAAATACAGGTCCCAAAGTCCATAGGACACTAACCTCTTACTTTGTCCTAGGCATGTCTATGTTGATAATTCTGGAGTCGCCACAGCTCCTGGTGTTCTGGGGTTCCTCCAGCTGGCTGCTGGCCCTGCCGCCCTGGGGCTAAAACCTCGGGTCACGTGGACCTGGGCTCGGCTCGGCTCTGCTCCTGCGCTCTGCGCTCTGCGTGCTGCCGGCTCCCAGATTGCTGCGCTGGTCCTTCCTGCAGGGCTGCTGGGCTGTCCTCAGCGGGAGGTTAGCTTCTCTGTGTTGTTCTGTGGGTGCTGGGGCTCCAGAAGTTGTTCAGAATCCTTTTTTACATAGTTTGTGGAGAATCTGGGGGCAGAGAGGCTTGGACTAGCTGTTTCTACTCCGCCATCTTGGCTCCGCCCCCAGGTCAGTTATTTTTCAATGAGATATTTTATTTTATTTTCTAATTTTTCATTCTTTAGGTTTTGTTTGACTAATTCTTGATGCCTCATAGAGTCCTTAGCTTCAATCTTACTGATTTTAATTTTTAGCAAACTGATTTCCTCATTTAATTTTTAAAGCTCCTTTCCATATATTCAGATTTAATTTTTAGGAATTTATTTTCTCCAGTTAGATTTTGAACCTCTTTTTCCATTTCACACATTTTACTTTTTAAGGAGCTGTTTACTCCAGTGAAATGTTTTTCTATTTTGGCAATTGTAATTTTAAAAGAATTGGTCAATTTATCTTCTGCCTCTCTACCTTGGTTTTTAAAGTCCTTGAGTTCTTCCAAGAATGCTTTCTGGCCTTGAGACCAGTTTATATTCCCTTTTGAGGCTTCAGATGTAGGTGTAGAGTCAATGCTGTCCCCTTCTGAATTTGGTTATATGTGCTCCCCATAATAAGATTCTAAAATCTTTGTCTATCCAATCTATTTTTTCCCCATTGTGAGGCACTGCCTCAGCCACACCCTTCCTCTAGGACTCCAAAGACTTCAGTTGGTTTCACTATTTTAGGATTTTACACTGGGGCAATGTTCTCTGGGTTTTCATGGTCAAAGGCAGAGGGTGATCAGAGCAGCTAGGGTTTACTCTACCATCTTGTACCCTATAAATTCAGGTATATGATTTTTAAATATCTAGTCTGTGGTTTAATAGCCCCAGGAGTAGCTGCTAGTGCTGCCATGGGCCCTGTGTTTCTCTCTTACCCAGCTGAGACAGATCCCCTGTCCTGAGGTGATAGGTCTGTGAATTGCCCCTGAAGTGGGTGAATCAACTTACCTGGGCTCACTTTGGCTCCATGATGGTACAGTGGGCTGTGTCTTCCTCCATGTACTGCATCTACCTTTGAATAATAAAAGTGTTGTTGTTGTTTTCATTTTGTTTGATTTTTGTTATCATAGGCCTGCAGGGTAAAGTGGAGGGATTGGAATCTTCTAGTTGTTTTGGTAGGTATAGACTGAATAAGAGTACTGTCTATAACTATGTATGGTCACCACAAAATTCATAATTACTAGATGACATTACTACTAGAACATGATACTATCAGCTAAAGATACTGACATCATGATGTAAAGGCAGGACAACTGATTCTTCAAAAAATAGTCACCTGCTTAGACCAATCACATATAGCAACCAATGTAAAATTTGGTTTGTTTGAATATAAAAGTTGGCTGATTTTAATATTTATGGAATAATCAACTTCTGTATAATTATATAATTAATCCATTCAATAAAAATGTATTAAATGACTATTTTATGTGAGGTACTCTGTAGTGGCCTGAGGTGAGAGGAAGGGGAGAAAGAGAGAGAGGTATAGATATATGCAAATATGGATAAATCATATACCAGGTGTAGGAACCTGTGCTCTCAAGGCCACATGTGGCCTTCTAGGTCCTTGGGTGCAGTCTTTTAACTGAATCCAAACTTCATAGAACGAGGGTATTTGTTTTTTAAAGTTTGGATTCAGTTAAAGAGCAGCATCCAAGGACCTAGAAGGCCACATGAGGCCTCAAGGCTGCAGGTTCTCCAACTCCACCCCTGTCATTGTTTCCCTCAAGTACCTTATAGTCTAATACAATGGAAAGACTTTAATGCATACAACTGTGGTAAGAGGGAGATTGAGATAAGTACAAAGGCAAGATTAAAGCAAAACACTACATGTTTGTTTATTTTTTAGTAGGGAGTATTTACTTTCTTTCTTTTTTTGGTGGGGGTATTTACTTTCACCTAGAAGCAGATGGCACCTGAGTTTAGTCTTTAATGATTGATTTACTCTCATGCTACATTATTAATATTTGAATTTTTTGAAAAAGGATCAATTTCTATCCTGTGTTTGCAGGTATGTGAATGTGTTTGCAACTCACTGTGAGGGAATTATATCACTATTTATAGATTCTCCAGAACTATATGAATAAGTGAACCCACCTGTCTCCAGCATGTCCTATTCTGTAGGGAATTGGGGAAACACAAAGGAGTTCAGGAAAGCAACAAAGGAAAGAGGACATCTCTACTGGAAGTCAGTTTATTTTGTAATTCATAAAGGGATAAGTGTACTCTGGGGTCTGAAGTTTAAATTAAACCACTGCCTGGAACAGTTCCAGTTTAAATACATAAAGATTTAGTCCTTGGAAAACTCTGCCTGAACACATCTAAGGAGCTGCCTTTATTAACCATCTTCACTTAGCTTCATATATATATATATTCTAAGGTTATTTGTTGTTTCAATGCTCACTATTATACTCCATTTTGAAATTTTTAAGCTTTTTGCTCCCCAAAGTAGACAGATACATGATCACAGTAGAAAACATCCATGACTAAAAATATATATTTTGGCATGGACAGTTAAGGCACACATAATATTCCAGATGGGAAACTGGGTACCTCAAACTGATTCCTATCCTAAGCTCTCTCTGGCTTCTCAAACACAACACTCTTGTCTCAGTTAATTCTATCTCTGCCTCCTGACTGCCTTCACTGAAAAGAGTACAATATTCCTTCACTCCAGGGAGCCTTCTCTTGGCAATTCTGATTTGGGTCTTTGATGAGAATAATATTTGGTTTCTTAAGTGAGTCCCATTTCTTTACTATCTGTGTCATGTGAAAATATTTGCTAATGAGGGATACAACTGTGAAAGTATACTGGAAAGGAGTTTTTTCTGTATACTTGTTTCTTTCCAATTAGAATTGGGATTCTGAAACTCTTAGTGAAGAAATTCAATGCAGATTAGTACCCACTCTGCAGTTGAATCTTGGAAGATTGTCTGGGGCTTTTTGAGGTTAAATGATCAATATTACTTGACCAATTCTCTGAAAGGTGGGGTTTAGTCTGAGGTCTTTTTAACTTCAAAGTCAGCTCTCTATCTATTAGGCTATGTCTCTCAGAAGAAGTGTTGGACAATTGTAGATTGGGAATGAGATTTTCCAGAGATGTTCAAGGAAGCTGATCCAAAGAATACCTGATATTGCTTTCTGGGTTCAGATTCCATGCATCCACCAGCAACTTTTGATTGAAGGGATTAAGAAAGTTTATTGATTTTTTTCACTGTAAATAAAATCTTTGGTGGTTTTCCAGATGTTTAGGGGTCACTTCACTCTCCTGTCCCAAAATAATCTAATGAAGACATCTTTTTTTTTTTTTGGAAGGCAATTGGGGTTAAGTAACTTGCCCAAGGTCACATGGCTAGGTTTTTTTGTTTGTTTGTTTGTATGTGTTAAGTGTCTGAGGCTGGATCCGAACTCAGGTCCTTCTGACTCCAGGGCCAGCGCTCTAACTCACTGCACCACCTAGCCGCCCCGAAGATATCTTTCAAAGAACCAAACCAGAGAGATATCTGCTGCGAGGTGATGTGATGGATAGAGTGCCAAGCCTGGACTTAGGAGAACAGAGTTTAAATCAGATCTCAGATATTTATTAGCTGTGCTACCATGAGCAAATCACTTAAAATCTGTCTGCCTCAGTTTCCTCAACTATAAAATTTCTGGAGATAATAACAGCATTTACTTCTCAGGATTGTCTTAAGGATAAAATGATATATTACACTAACACACACACACACATATCAGTACAGTGCCTGGTAATAGTGCTATAATATAAATGCTCATTGTTGTGGTCTTCATTGCTATTGTTACATGTTGTCACCTAAATTTCAAAGAATTTTGCAATTATAATCATCTTCAAAATGCATTTAGTACACATCAAACTATCTTGCCCCAGACTGAATACAAAGACACCATATAGTGAATCTGTCATCTAGGACAGAGATTCTTTATGTGGGATCCATAAACTTAAAAAAAAGATTTAAATGTAATTATTTTCCTTTGTATTTCTGTGCATTTTATTTTATATCTTTAAAATATTATTATGAGATGGGGCTCATAAGCTTCACCAATTGACAAAAGGGTCCATGATACAAAAGAAAAAAAAGTAATAACAGTGATTTATGATTTTGTCATCTATTTGACCAATCCTGTGATATAGACAAAGGAATTCAAAAAATAAAAATTGCCTGAATTGTATTTTTTCCAGAAATTTTACCTTGCTCATAAAGCTATTTTAAGGATATGTCTAATTGAAATGGAAATATATCCCTACTCCTTCCTTATCAATCCACTCTTATGAGTTCCACCTTTTTTTTTTAAACTTTTCCTCCTTTCTCCTCCATCCTCCCTCCTCTATCTCATTCCTCATTGGCACTAACATTATGTTGTACTCTATTATCTCTAAGTTGTTAGCAACAATAATTCTGTCTGGTAGATCTAAATTATTAGAAACTCTCAATCAAGGCTATTTGAGGCAGCTGGATATAGTAGACAGAACAGTAACTTTAGAGTCACAGAAGCATAAATTCCCAGAACTGGAAAGGATTTCAGAGGCAAACTAATCTAATTTGAACTTGAATCAAAATCCTCTTTGCCACCTATATAATTGGTGATAATTCAGTCCTTGCTTAAAGAACTAGAATGAGGATAAACAAATAACCTCACCAGGTAGTCATTGTTTAGAGGATTCCCTCCTTATTTTAAGCCTACATTTGCAACTTCTAATTGTTTCTACTTTTGTCCTTTTGGAGCCAAGCCCCAATGAGACAGGCATTCAAAACCCATATTTCACAGGATATCCCAATACATACTTGAAGATAGATATATAACCTTATCTCTCTTTCCTAGGTCTTCTCTTCTCCAGGTTAAAAAATCTTTAGTCCCTTAAACCAGTCCTCATATTGAGTGATCTCAAAGGCATCTTGGTTACCCTCCTCTGGATATCCCTCAGCTCATTTGTATCCTTCTTATAAGTCAGTACCCATGACTGAACATAATTCACCAAACGTTGTCAAAAAAGGACAAAGTTAAATGGGAATATTGCAGCCTTAATTTTGGACACTGTATGCCTATAAAATAACCTTAAAATCACATGAAGCTTTTGACCTTAATATAATGGCTCAAGGCATTTTATTTTTTTAGAATTGACATCTAATCATCATATACATATGAGGTTGTTGTTTAAGCCAAATGTAAGACTTTTCCTTAGCTGCTATTGAATTCCCTCTTTTAAGATGTAGTCACATATTAAACAAAAAGACAAATGAAAAACTAGATTTGATTCCCTAGAAGGATCCTTAATAGCTTTGTGACACTTAATTTTTCTTCCTGATTCCTCATATATGAAATGAGAGGATTGAATGAATTCTCTGAGGTCTCTTCCAGTTTCTAATTGCTATGAGTCCTATATTCCAAAATGTCAAAATAAAAAGAGTAAACCAAGGTATAATAAGATAACTAAGTATTTAAATCAGATTTATGTTGCAATTTAGAGCAGAAGTAAAAAAATATATTAGGGCAGAAAGGAACAGGGGAGAATTGTGAGAGCTTGATCCCTAAGGAAACTATCTGTTCTAAGCTGATCAATAAGGAAAAGTTTCCTGAATGAGATGGGCTTTTAGTAATAGTTAAAATTATAGAAGGGAAGGAGGGTGGTAAATATGGGTAGAATGGCACCCAAGGTATTTGACAAGTTGAACAGACTTGAAGATGAGTGTGGGGCTGCTGAGAAGAGTAAACATCATACCAGGACAGGTTAAGTGAATAAAGAGAACAAATAACAAGAGTTATGGTAGGGATTCTTAACCTTGGGTTCATGGTCTCCAAGGATTCCATGGAGAAAATGTAGGAGGTCTGTTAATGTAGATGGGAAAAATTTTTTTATTTCCATTGGTATAACTGAAATTTGGACAGCCAGTAAGAACAGTGGGTAGAGTGCTGGCCCTGGAGTAAAAAAGACCCAAGATTAAATCTGGCCCCAGACACAACTGTGTGACTCTGGAAAAAGTCATTCAATTCTCTTTGCTTCAGTTTTTTATCTGTAAAATGAGCTGGAGAAGTAAATGGCAAATGTCTCCAGCATCTTTGCAAAGAAAACCCCAAAATGGGATCACAGAGTCAGACACAACTGAAACAACTGAAAAATAACAACCAACCTGAAATTTTGCATTTCTCTAAACTGTCAATTTTTCCAAAAAACATGAAAGAGTTTCATAAGCTTTGTCATGTTACCAAAGGGGTCTATGAGAGAGAGAGAGAGAGAGAGAGAGAGAGAGAGAGAGAGAATTAAAGCCCTTTATATTAAGGATAGGGGCAAGAAATATCTAATCTTGTCCTCCTATCCATCAGCACATTTAGCTCCATGGTACAGAGGGCCAGTATAGGAATACAACTCTATAGGACTGGATTATGCCAGGAATACAACCCCAGGGTGCACAGGGGGGCCTGGATGAGGCCTGATCAACATGGCAGCCAGTTGACCCACCAACCACAAGTGCTACTGTTAGGCCTTTAACCTCAGAGCTGGGACTGGATGGAGCAGGGTAAGAGTCAAATGCAGGGCCCCTGGCAGGGGCAGCACAATAACAATCCACCGCCTAGAAATTTGAAAAGCCCCTATCTGGACTTCCAGGGACCAGGATGGCAGAGTGTACCTCAGCTGCTCCAATTCCCCCCTCTAACACTGAAAACATAGTAATTATTGCCCCAGGGCAAAACTTTAAACAGTTAAAGCTTGAGAACCCTAGAGGAAGGGAGTGGCTAGGGCCCTACCTTAAAATGGGTAAAAAGCAGACTGAAAAGACAAAGACTCTAGAGTCCTACTATTGTGAGAGGGAGGAACCAAATTCAGAGGGAGACTGTTGACTCCACACCCATAGCTGAAGCCTCAACAGGAAACTGGTCTCACTAACAGAAAGCATTCTTAGATGAGCTCAAAGAGAACTTTGAAATCCAAATTAGAGAGACAGAAAATAAAATGAATAAGTCTTTTAAAATCAAAATTGCAAAATTAGAAAAAAAAAACATTACAATAAAGAAAACAGCTCCTTAAAAAGAAAAATGTGTGATATGGAAAAGGAGCTCCAAAAACTAACTGAGGAAAATAATTTGCTAGAAACTAGAATCAACCAAATTGAAATGAATAACTTTATGAGGAACCAACAATAAGTCAAACAAAACATCAAGAATGAAAAATTAGAAAAAAGAAGTAAAATATCTCAATGGAAAAATAACTGACTTGGAAAACAGATCCAGCAGAGATAATCCAAGAATCATAGGCCTACCAGAAAATCATGATGAGAAAATGAGCCTGGACAACATCTTCCAAGAGCTCATCAAGGAAAACTACCCTGAGATACTAGAACCAGAGAGCAAAATAGAAACCAAGAGAATCCACTCGTCAACTCCTGAAAGAGATCCCAAATTAAAAAGTCCACAAAATGTTGTGACCAAACTCCAGAACTACGAGGTAAAGGAGAAAATACTGCAAGCAAACAGAAAGAAACAATTCAAATATAACAGAAATATGGTGAGGATCACACAGGATATGGCAACCTCTACACTGAAAGATCAGAGGAAGTGGAATATAATTTTTCTCATGGAAAAAGAGCTTGGGTTACAACCAAGGATCACCTACCCAGCAAAACTGAACATATTCTTCCAGGCAAGGAGATGGTTATCCAACAATATAACAGATTCCCAGACCTTCCTGATGAAAATGCCAGAGCTCAATGGAAAATCCAACCTCCAATTATGAGACACAAGAGAGACATAGAAAGGTAAGCAATGAAAACACACACACACACACACACACACACACACACACAAACACAAACAGACCCTATTATTTAATAAGAGCAAACTGTTTATAGACAAATATAGGGTATGGGTATAAATTGCACAAAATGGTGATAAAACATCGTTATTAAGGGCTATAAAGGGACTGCAATGGAAGAAGAAGAAAAAGGGGAAAAGGGTAAATTATACCACAAAAAGAGGCATAAAAACAATAAGGTAGAGGGAAAGAAGGGAGGGAGATGAGGATTATATGAGCTTTTCCCTGATTGGTTCTGGTGCAAGAAGAGAATAAAACAACCAGTTAAGTATTGCACTCTATCTAGAAGAGACACAAAACTTATCATAATAGAGGGAAAGAGTGAAAGGAGAGGAGCTTTGCATGTGATCTGTTTTTGTCAATCTTGGTTTGAAGAAGAAATAATACACTACAATAAATATAAAAATCTATCATATCCTACAGACAGTAGGAGGGGGGAAGGGCTAACAAAGGGGGGATTAGAAGGGAAGGATGGAATAAGGGGGAAAGGGAGGGGGCTGATAAGAAGAGAATAGTGAGGGAGGCAGGCAGTGGTCAAAAGGAAAAGTCTTAAGGAGGGGAAGGGAGAAGGGGAGAAAAATAAAAGCATAAACAGGGGAAGGAATAGGGTTAGAGGGAAAGAGACAGAGAGTAATCATAATTGTGAATGTGAATGGAATGAACTTGCCCATAAAACGGAGGCAGATAGCATAGTGGCTTTAAAACCAAGTATGCTACTTAAAAGAAACACATCTGAAACAAGTGGATACACACAGGGTAAATGTAAAAAACTGGAGTAAAATATGCCATGCCTCAGCTAAAGTAAAGAAAAAGCAGGGATGGCAATCCTTATCTCAGATAAAGCAAAAGCAAAAATTGATCTAATAAAAAGAGATAAGGAATGGAACTATATCCTGCTAAAAGGCACCATTGAGAATGAAGCAGTATCATTACCTAACATATATGCACCAAATGGTATAGCATCCAAATTCCTAGAGGAGAAAGTAAGGGAGTTAGATGATGAAACAGATAGAAACTATAGTAGTGGGGGACTTAAATCTCCTCCTCTCTGAACTTGATAAATCTAACCTCAAAATAACCAAGAAAGAAGTTAAGAAGGTGAATAGAATTTTAGAGAGGATAGGTAGGATAGATCTCTGGAGAAAACTGAATGGGGATGAAAAGGCATATTCCTTCCTCTCAGCAGTACATGGCACATACACAAAAATCAACCATGTACTAGGACATAAAAACCTCACAATTCAGTGCAGAAGGGCAGAAATATTAAATGCATCATTCGTAGATCATGATGCAAAAAAATCATATGCAATAAAGGGCCATGGAAAGAGAGATTAAAAACTAATTGGAAACTAAACAATTTAACCCTAAAGAATGAGTGGGTCAAACAAAAAATTATAAAAACAATAAGTAACTTCATTCAAGAGAATGACAATAATGAGACAGCATACCAAAATTTGTGTGATGCAGCAAAGGCAGTTCTTAGGGTAAGTTTTATATCCCTCAGTGCATACATGAATAAATTAGAGAAAAGGGAGGTCAATGAACTGGGCATGCAATTGAAAAAGCTAGAAAAGGAACAAATTGAAAAACACCATTTAAATACTAAATTACAAATAATTTAAACCAAAGGAGAGATTAATAAAATTGAAATTAAGAAAATTATTGAATTAATAAAACTAAGAGCTGGTGTTATGGAAAATCCAATAAAGGTGATAGACCCTTAGTCAATATCACAATAAAACAAAGAAGAAAACCAAATTATGAGTATCAAAAATGAAAAGGGTGAATCTACCTCCAATGAAGAGGAAATTAAAACAATAATTAGGAATTATTTTGCCCACTTGTATACACATAAAATTGACAATTTTAGTGAAATGGATGAATATTTACAAAAATGTTTCCCAGATTAACTGAAGAGGAAGAAAATTACTTGAATAACCCCATCTCAGAAAAAGAAATTGAACAAGTCATTAGTGAACTCCCTAGGAAAAATCTCTAGAGCCAGATGGATTTACTAGTGAATTCTATCAAACATTTAAAGAACAATTGATTCCAATACTCTACAAACTATTTGGGAAAATTAATGAAGAAGGAGTCCTACAAAATTCCTTTTATGACACAAATATGGTACTGATACCTAGATCAGGAAGAGATAACACAGAAAAAGAAAATTATAGACCAATTTGCCTCATGGATATAGATTCAAAAGTTTTAAATAAAATATTAGCAAAAAGATTATAGAAACTTTCACAAGAATAACACACTTTGGTCAGGTAGGATTTATTCCAGGAATGCAAGAATTGTTTAATATTAGGAAAACCATCAATATAATTGATCGTAACAACAATAAAACTCATAGAAACCTGATTATCTTAGTAGATGCAGAAAAGGATTTTGACAAAGTACAACATCCGTTCCTATTATAAACACTAGAATGTGTAAGAATAAATGAAGCCTTCCTTAAAATAATAGGTTGCATCTATTTAAAACCATCAGCGGGTATTATATGCAATGGGGATCAGCTAGAAGCATTTCCAATAAGATCAGGGGTGAAACAAGATTGTCCACTATCACCCCTCTTATTCAATCTGGTACTAGAAGTGTTAGCAGTAGCAATTAGAGAAGAAATAGAAATCAAAGGGATTAAATTAGGCAAAGAAGAGACCAAGTTATCACTCTTTGCAGATGATAAGATAATAGAGAATCCCAGAGAACCAAGTAAAAACCTGCTTGAGACAATAAATAAATTTGGCAAAGTTGCATGATTAAAAATAAACCCACATAAATACTTGGCATTCCTGTGTATTTCTTTTATGCTTTTTTTTTGGAGGGCAATTGGGGTTAAGTAACTTGCCCAAGGTCACTCAGCTAGGTTTTTGTTTGTTTGTTTGTTTGTGTGTGTGTGCGTTAAGTGTCTGAGGCTGGATCCGAACTCAGGTCCTTCTGACTCCAGGGCCAGTGCTCTACTCACTGTGCCACTTAGCCACCCCATTCCTGTGTATTTCTAATGAAATTCAACAGCAAGAGATAGGAAGAGAAATCTCACTTAAAATTACTATAGACATAAAATATTTGGGAATCTACCTGCCAAAAGAAACCTAGGATCTTTATGCACACAACTACAAAACACTTTTCACACAGATAAAGTCAGTTCTAACTAATTTGAAAAACATCAATTGCTCATGGCTGGATCGAGCTAATATAATAAAAATGACAATTTTACCTAAATTAAATTACCTATTTATTGCCATACCAATCAATTTAACAAAAAATTACTTTTTAGACAAAAAAAAAATAGTAACAAAATTCATTTGGAAGTGCAAAAGGTCCAGAATATTAAGGGAATTAATGCAAAGAAATGCCAGGGAAGGTGGCCTAGCCATACCAGATTTTAATCTGTATTAAAAATTAGCACTCATCGAAATTACTTGGTTCTGGCTGAGGAACAGAGCAGTGGATTAATGGAATAGATTGGGTACATGAGACTCAGCAGTCAATGACTATAATAATTACTCTTTGATAAACTCAAAGACCCCAGTTTTGGGGATAAGAATTCACTAATTGACAAAAACTGCTGGGAAAACTGGAATATAGTATGGCAGAAACTGGGCATAGATGGCAGAGTAAGTAGTATGTCATTTTCATTCTCCCTTACTAACCTCAAAATCCTCAGAAAATACCACCCCAGGAAAAATCCTGGGACAGCAAAACCAGCAGAAATATGGAGTACAACAGATTTTTAGCTCATGAAATCTGGGGGATTAACAGGAAAGGTCCCTCTCACTCTGGTGGAAAAGGAGCAGTACAGGATGGGAGACATCCTGGTAAGCTAGTGGCAAGCCCCACCTCAGCAAACCCATGGAAGATTCTGAGTTCCAGGGTGGTGGCACAGGAAAATGCAACATCAGGATTTCCTGAGTGTCTTGGCACAGCCAAGGGAACTGGCAGACTCCAGCTCAAAGAAACATCACATGTGCCATCGGGCAGGCAACCTATAGTAGCTGAAATTCCCTGTTGTTCAGCACAATTCCAGGTGCGCAGGCATCTTCTAGCAGATGAAACTCCCTATGCTTCTACACAGCCATGGGTGAGCAGGCATCCTCCACTGGGAAGAGACCCATTCCCTCCACCTTCCAGCTCCCAGCATCTGAGGCCCTAGGACATAAAACCAGTGACCAGGTCACTGGACCCCAGCAGAAGATGCTTAGGACAGTGCCTACTGTGCCACAGAAGCAGAGATCAATTTAAAAGCCAGAAAAAGACAAGCACCATGAGCAAAAAGCAACAACAACAACAAAAACTGACGATAGAGAATTTTTATGACAGGGAAACTCAAAGCACAAATTCAGAAGAGGACAACATTGTCAATATACCTACATCTGGAAACTCAAAGGAGAATTTGAACTGGTCTTAAACCTGAAAAGTCTTTAAAGTATTCAAGAAGGAATATAAAAGTCAAATAAGTTAGGTAGAAAAATTAGGAAAATAAACGAGAGGTATGCAGTGGAGAGTCAACAGTTTTGAATAGAACAAAAGTCGACTGAAGAAAACAACCCCTTAAAAATACAATTGGCCAAATGGGAAAAAAATACACTGAAGAAAACAAGTCCTTAAAAAATAGAATGAGTCAAATGAAAAAGGAGATAGAAAAGTTAAATTATAAAATAATTCATTAAAAATCAGAATTGAACAAATGGAAGTTAATTAATCTGAGACATCAAGAATCAATCAAACAAAATCAAAAGAATGAAAAAATAAAAGAAAACATAAAAAACCTCATTGGAAAAGCAAATGACCTGGAAAATTGATCCAGGAGAAGGTGCTTAAAGAATTATTAGCATACCTGAAAGCTATAACTAGAAAAAGAGCTGTGACAGCCTTTTTCAAGAAATTATTAAGAAAACTGCCCTGAAGTCCTAGAACCAGAGGGTAAAATAGTCATTGAAAGAATCCCCCAGCAGGGTGGAGGCAAGATGGCCGAGTAGAAACACCACTTACAAGGTGCTCTGCCCCACACAACTTCCAAACAATGTAAAAGGGGACTCTTAACAACTTCTGGAACCCCAGCACCCACAGATCTACACAGAGAAGCTAACTTCCCACTGAGGAGAATGCAGCAGCCCTGCAGGGATGGGGGAGCCCATCACTCTGAGAGCAGGCAGCACAGTGCTCTGGGAGTTGAGCCCAGGCCCACATGAGCTGTGGTTTTAGCCCTAGGGCAGCCAGTTCAGCAGCCGAATGGGGGGACACCAGCACACCAGCAGTGGTGGCAATTCGAGATTTATCAGCACAGATATGTCTAGGACAAAGTGAGATGTAAGTGCCCTATGGACTTTGGGACCAGTATTTGGGCAACATGTGTGCTTCCTCCCCTGAGTTTGAAAAGCTGCTGAGGAAACACAGCACAGAGACCACTTTGCAGTGTCAGTGGCAGCTCCAGCTCCTGGTCTGCAAACTGTAGAGAGATCCAGCAATCACTCTGGGGGTTAATCGCTCTTGACGGAAACTGCCTGGATCTGGGTTGTGGTCTGGGGTGGAGGTTTGGGGTGGGTATCCAAATTGCCAGAGTGGGTGGAGGCTTTACAGGGCCCACCCAACCTATGGAAGTTGTGAAGACCCCACATTTGGGACTGAAGCTCTCCTGTCTGGTGGCAGAGTCCTACTGTGGCAACAAGCCCAAAAATCAAGTAAGTAAGAGACAATATACCTAGGCAAAAAAAAAAAAATTAACAGAAAAATGCAACATTGGACTCCTATTTTAGGGGCAAAGAGTATCAAAACATAGAAGAGGACTGTGAGGTCAGAAATCCTGCACCAAAAGCCCCAAATGAAAATATAAGCTGGTTACAGGCCATAGAGGACCTTAAGAAGCAGATAAGAGAAGTGGGAGAAAAATTGGGAAGAGAAATGATAAAGATGCAAGAAAAGTATGAAATGAGAGTCAACAGCCTGACTGAGGCAAATAACACCTTAAAAAATAGAATAACTCAAATGGCAAAAGAGGCTCAGAAAGGCAATGAGGAGAAAAATGCCTTAAAAAGCTGAAATTGCCAGATGGAAAAAGAATCTCAAAAGCTCACTGAGGAGATTCATTCCTTCAGAATTAGACTGGAGCAAATGGAAGCTAGTGACTTTATGAGAAATCAAGATACTATTAAACAGATCCAAACAAATGAAAGAATAGAAGGCAATGTGAAATATCTCATGGGAAAAACCACTGACCTGGAAAATAGATCCAGAAGAGATAATTTAAAAATTATTGGACTACCTGAAAGCCATGACCAAAGAAAGAACCTAGAAATCATCCTTAAAGAAATTCTCAAGTAAAATTTCCCTGATGCTTTAGACCCAGAGGGGAAAATAGAGGTTGAAAGAATCCACTGATCACCTCCTGAAAAAGATCCCCAAAAGAAAACTCCTAGGAATATTATAGCCAGGTTGCAGAACTCCCAGATTAAGGAGAAAATACTATAAGCAGCCAGGAAGAAACAATTTCAATATTGTGGAAACACAATCAGAATAGCACAGGACATAGCAGCTTCTATACTGAGGGATAGAATGGCATGGAATATGATATTCCAGAGGGCAAAAGAGCTGGGATTGAAGCCAAGGGTCACCTACCCAGCAATACTGAGTATCTTGTTTCAGGGGAAAATATGGTCATTCAGTGGAATAGAGGACTTTCAAGCATTCTTGAGGAAAAAAAAAGAGTTGAATAGAAAATTTGATACTCAGACACAAGAAACAAGAGATGCTTGAGGAGGTAATCAAGGAGAAGAAATCAAAAGGAACATATCAAAGTTGAACTATTTACATTCCTACATGGAAAAACAATAACTGTCTGATGAAACCTTTCTCATTATGAAAATAATTGAAGAAGGGTATATGGGCATATGTTTACAGGTATACGTGGATAGAGGGCACAGGTTGAATTTGATGGGAAGGGATGATTCTTAAGGGGTGAAGTTAAGAGGTGAGAGAGGAAAGTGGCAAGAGGAGATGGGGAGAGACAGGGTAGGGTAAACCATCTCATGTAGAAGAGGCAAGGGGAAGTAGTTGCAGGGTAGGGGAAGAACAGGAAGGCAAAACGGCAAAACCATATTCTCATTGAAGTTGCCTCAAGGAGAGAATCACATACATACTAAATGGGATATCTCACCCTGCAGGAGAGTAGTGGAAAGGGGGATGAGAGAGGGGATGATGGAGGGGATGGCATTCTGGGGGGAAGGGAGGTTGGAAGTACCCACTATCAAAGATGGACAGGATCAAAGTAGGGAATGAATCAGGTGGGAGGTGAGATGGGTAGGAGGGAAATATAAGCAGTCTTTTACATTATATCTACTAAGTTAATATTTTGCATAGCTATACATGTACTACACATACTGAATTGCTTATCTTCTCAGAGGTAGTGGGTGACAAGGGAGGAAGGGAATGGATTTGAAATTTGAGGTTTTAAAATTAAATGTTTCATAAGATGTCCAGGCATTGGGGCTCAGAGATTCACCTTTCCCTAATGGCAAAGTTGAACGGGGTATGGGAGAAGATACGGGAGAGAGCAGATTGGATGAGGGGATATCCTGTGGGACTGCTATTCTGGGGTGGTGGGTAGGGAAAAATGGAGAAAAAAATTGTAACTCAAAATCTGGTGGAAATGAATGATGTAAACCAGAAGTTAATAAAGCATTTGTTTAATAAAAAAAAGAAAGAATCCTCCAATCATCTCCTGAAACAGATTCCAAAATGAAAACTCTAAGAAATATTATAGCCAAATTCCAGAATTATAAAGTCAAGGAGAAAATATTCTAAGCAGCCAGAAAGAAACATCTATCTATTTGTCTATCTATCTATCTATCTATTTATGTATATATATATGTACATATGTATATATATGTATATACATACCTACATACCTACATACATACATACATACATACATACATACATACGCACACACATGGCAGCTGTAGCGAATCCAGAATTATCAACACATAGATGCTTTGGACAAAGTGAGAGATCAATGGCCTATGGATTTTAGGACTCATTGGGAGAGTGTGTGGCCTCTTTCCCTTGGGGGCTAGAAGCCTATGAGGAGGCAGTGCAGCTTATGCCACATTGCCATGTAGCAGCTTCATCTCCTGGCCTGTGTGCTGTAGGGGCATCTGGAAATCAGTCTGGGGGATATTCACTCTTGCTTTACCCTTCTTGGATCTGGATTGTGCTCAGGGGTGGAGGTCTTGGGGTGTGTGAGCAGCTTGCCAGAGCATGTGGAGGCTTCAGAGAGGCCACCCAACTAATACATCCGGCAATTGGGAAAACCCTAGCATTTGGGACTGAAGCTCCCCTGTTTGGTGGTAGATTCCTACTGTGTCAACAAGCCCCAAAGTCAAGTAATTAAGTGGCAACATGCCTAGGAAAAGGAAACAAAATAAACAGAAAAATTCAACATTAGACTCCTATTTTGGGGACAAAGGGGATCAAAGCATTGAACAGGAGGAGGAATGTGAGGTCTGAAATCCTGCACCAAAAGCTCCAAATGAAAATATGAGCTGGTTACAGGCCATAGAGGACCTTAAGAAGCAGATAAGAGAAGTGGGGGAAAATTGGGAAGAGAAATAATAAAGATGCAAGAAAAGTATGAAATTACAATCAACAGCCTGACCAAGCAAAATAACACCTTAAAAATAGACTAACTCAAATGGCTAAAGAGGCTCAAAAAGGCAATGAGGAGAAGAACGCCTTAAAAGCCAAATTTGCCAGATGGAAAAAGAATCTCAAAAGCTCATTGAGGAGATTCATTCCTTCAGAGTTAGACAGGAGCAAATGGAAGCTAATGACTTTATGAGAAATCAAGATGCTGTTAAGCATATCCAAACAATTGAAAGAATAGAAGGAAATGTGAAATATCTCATGGGAAAAACCACTGACCTGGAAAATAGATCCAGGAGAGATAATTTTAAAATCATTGGACTACCTGAAAGCCATGATCAAAAAAAGAACCTAGACACAATCTTGCAAGAAATTGGGCGGCTAGGTGGCACAGTGAGTAGAGCGCTGGCCCTGGAGTCAGAAGGACCTGAGTTTGGATCCAGCCTCAGACACTTAATGCATACAAACAAAAAACCTTGCTGTGTAACCTTGGGCAAGTTACTTAACCCCAATTGCCCACCAAAAAGAAAAAAAAAAGAAATTCTCGAGAAAAACTGCCCTGATATTCTAGAACCAGACAGTAAAAGAGAAATTGAAAGAATCCACTGGTTACATCTTGAAAAAATCCCAAAAATAAAATTCCTGGGAATATTATAGCCAAATTTCAGAGTTCCAAGGTCAAGGAGAGAATATTACAAGCAGTCAGGAAGAAACAGTTTGAGTATTGTGGAAATACAATCAGGATAACATAATATATAGCAGCTTCTACAGTAAGGGACCACAGGTCTTGGAATGTGATATTCCAAAGGTAAAAGGAGTTGGCATTAAAACCAAGAATCATTTATCCAGAAAAACAGAGTATAATACTTCAGAAGAAAATATGACTATTCAATTAAATAGGGGACTTTCAAGCATTCTTGATGAAAAGACCAGAGCTGAGCATAAAAGTGGACTTTCAAATACAAGAAGCAAAAAAGTATTGAAAAAGGTAAATAGGAAAGAGAAATCATAAGGAACTTAAAGTTGAACTATTTACATTCCTACATGGAAACACAACATTATAATTCATGAAACCTTTCTTAGAATGAGTATAGTTGAAGGGAATATATATGTATCTATACATGTATATGTACAGATACATATATATATATGTATAGGTGGGTGTATGTGTGTATATATGTATTATATGTGTGTACATGTATACATAGAGGGTGCAGAATGAGTTGAATATGAAGGAATGACATCTACAAAATGAAATGAAGAAGTGAGAGAGGAATATATTAGGAGAAGGAGAAAAGGAGAGATAGGGTAGGGTAAAATTTTTCACATAAAAGAGGCAAGGCAAAGTCATTACAATGGAAAGGAAGAGCAGGAAGGTGAAAGGGAATGGGTCAAGCTTACTCTCATTGAATTTGGCTTAAGGAGGGAATAACATACACACTAAATTGGGTATATTACCCTTCAAAAATAATGTGAAAGGGGATAAGTGGGGGGGGGATGACAAAAGAGTAGGCAGACTGAGGAAGGGGGTGGTCAGAAACAAACACTTTTGAAAAGTGACAAGGTCAAAGAAGAAAATAGTATAAATGGGGTGTGGGATAAGATGAAGGGAAATATAGTTAATTTTTCACAATATGACTACTATGGAAATGTTTCACCTTACTACACATGTATAACCTTTATTGAATTGCTTGTCTTCTCAATGGTGGTGGGTGAGGAGGAAAGAAGAGAGAGAATCTGCAACTCAAAATTAAAAAAAAAAACAAATTTTAAAAAATTGCTTCTATATGCAACCAGGAAATAAGATATACAGGCATTACAGAAATCCATATTACCCTACAAAGAAAGTAAGGGGAAGTGGGGCATGGAAGAGAAGGAAGACTGGGGGACAAAATAATTAGTATGCTTGCCATCTTGGGGTTGGGTGAAGAGAGACAAGGAGAAAATTTGTAAATCAAAGTCTTGTGGAAATGAATGTTGACAACTAAAATAAATAGATAAATATGACTAAAATGTATTGTAAAGCAACAATCCTTAAAACTCCTTGGTTCTGGCTTAGAAATACAGTGGTGGATCAGTGGAATGGGTTAGATACACAAGACACAATAGAAAATGACAATACTAATCTAACATTTGATAAACCCAAAGACTCTAGATTCTGGGATAAGAACTCCCTATTCAACAAAAAATTGCTGGGAAAAATGGAAAAGAGTATGGTAGAAACTAGGCATAGAAAAAACATCTTTCACCTTATACTAAGATAAAGTCAAAGTTAGTACATGTTTTACATATAAAGGCTGATACTTTAAGCAAATTAGGAAAGTAAGGAATAATTTACCTGTCAGATTTATGGAGAATGGAAGAATTTATGGCCAAACAATAGTTACAGAATATTATGAAATGCAAAATGAATAATTTTGATTAGAATAAATTGAAAAGAATTTTGTTTTTGTTTTTTTCTTTGCTTTTTGGGGGGCAATTTGGGTTAAGTGACTTGCCCAAGGTCACATGGCTAGTAAGTGTGTCAAATGTCTGAGGCCGGATTTAAACTCAGGTCCTCCTGACTCCAGGAGTTCTGGAGTGCTCTATTCACTGTGCCACCTAGCTGCCCCCACTTGAAAAGTTTTTGCACAAAAAAGCCAATCAATCAAGATCAGGAGGAAAGCAGAAAACTGGGAAACATTTTTTTTTCCAAGACTGATCGCTGGATCTCCCCACGATTTGTAGGCTGGGAGCCGGAAATGCCTATGAAAACTACAAAATGGCGTGTCTCCTCAGCGGCTTCTAGCTCCCAGGGGAGGGAGCTGACGCATTCCCCAAATACAGGTCCCAAAGTCCATAGGACACTAACCTCTTACTTTGTCCTAGGCATGTCTATGTTGATAATTCTGGAGTTGCCACAGCTCCTGGTGTTCTGGGGTTCCTCCAGCTGGCTGCTGGCCCTGCTGCCCTGGGGCTAAAACCTCAGCTCATGCGGACCTGGGCTCGGCTCGGCTGGGCTCCTGCGCTCTGCGCTCTGCGCGTTGCCGGCTCCCAGATCGCTGCTCTGGTCCTTCCTGCAGGGCTGCTGGGCTGTCCTCAGCGGGAGGTTAGCTTCTCTGTGTCGTTCTGTGGGTGCTGGGGCTCCAGAAGTTGTTCAGAGTCCTTTTTTACATAGTTTGTGGGGAATCTGGGGGCAGAGAGGCTTGGACGAGCTGTTTCTACTCCGCCATCTTGGCTCCGCCCCCTGGGAAACATTTTTTTAACCATTGTCTCCAACAAAGGTAGCATTTCTAAAATATGTAGAGAACTGAGTCAAATTTATAAGAATACAAGTCATTCCCCAATTGAAAAATGGTCAAATAACATGAACAGGGGGCAGAAACAAGATGGTGGAGTAAAAGCACAAACTTGGCATGGGCTCTGGCTCCAAACAATTCCAATATCTGTAAAAAATAACTCTAAACAAATTTAAAGCTACAGAACCCACAAAGTACTGAGACAAACAAATCTCCCCCTGAAGACACTGGCAGGCCAACAGGAAAGGTCTACCACAGCATGCTGGGAGTTGAGTGCAGCCCCTCAGGAGCCACAGGATTCTAGCCCCAGGGATGCCCCAACCAGCAGCAGCCAGAGCAGACTTCAGGAGAGTGAATAACCAGCAGTTGTGGCAGCTTCCAAACTTCTCATCTCATAAACACCAAAGTAAAACATCAGGTCAGAACTTTGTTGTAATGGGGTGGGGGAGGGCAGGGGACAGAAAAGCATGGTCTGGCTGCTGATCCCAAACTGAGAAGTGGCAGAGGCATGGCAGCAGCTATGTGGCTGCCTCAGGAGCTTCTGGCATGCAGATTGTAGGGGGACCAAGCAACCATTCAGATGGTAATTGCTCTTGCTTTAAACTCCTTGTATGTGGATGGTGGTCTTGGTAACTGTGAACAGTGAGCCAGAGATTGTGGGGGGCTCTAGAGATGGTGCCCTCCTAATAGCTCCAGCAGATGCAAAACACCAGCAATTTGGTTCAAAGCTCTCTCTGTTCTGGAGGCAGAGTTCTACCATGGAAAAGAGCTAAATGGTCAAGTAATTCGCTGGTAATATGAGCAAGCACAGGGAGCACAAACAAATGATAGAATACTTTTTTGGGGACAAAAAAAAGATTGAGTAATGGAGTGGGAGGAAGACAGTGAAGTCAGAACTTCTGCATCAAAAGCCTCCAAGAAAAATATGAATTGACTACAGGCCATGGAGGAGCTCAAGAAGTACTTTGAAAATCAAGTAAGAGAAATTGAGGAAAAATTAGGACGACAAATGAGGATGATGCAGGAAAATCATGAAAAGTGAGTCAACAGCCTGCTAAAGAAGACCTAAAAATATACTGAAGAAAATGACACCTTAAAAAATAGACTAATTCAAATGGCAAAAGAGGCCAAAAAGTCAATGAGGAAAATAATGCCTTAAAAAGCTGAATTTGCCAGATAGAAAAGGAATTTCAAAAATTCACTGAAGAGAATAACTTCAAAATTAGATTGGAGCAATTGGAGACTAATGACTTTATGAGAAATAAAGTATAAAACAGATCCAAAAAATGAAAAAATAAAAGGCAATGTGAAAAATTTAAAAATCATTGGACTAACTGAAAGCCATGATAAAAAAAAAAGAACCTAGACATAATCTTGGAAATTCTCAAACAAAATCGCCCTAATATTCTGGAACCAGAGGGCAAAATAGAAATTGAAATAATTCACCAATCACCTCTTGAAAATTATCCACAAAAGAAAACTCCTAGGAATATCATAGCCAAACTCCAGAGTTCCCATGTTAAGGAGAAAATACTGCAAGCAGTCAGGAAGAAACAGTTTGGGTATTGTGGAAACACAATCAGAATAACACAAGACCTAGCAGTTTCTACATTAAGGGACTGAAGGGCTTAGAATATGATATTCCAGAGGTCAAAAGAGCTAGGACTAAAACCAAGAATCACCTACCCAGCAAAACCAAGTATAATGCTTCAGGGGAAAATATGGTCATTCAATGATATAAAGGATTTTCAAGCATTTTTGATGAAAAAACCAGAGCTGAACAGAAAATTTGACATTCAGATACAAGAAGCAAGAGAAGCATAAGAAGGTAAAAAGGAAAAAAGAAATTGTAAGGATCTTATTAAAGGTGAACAATTTGCATTCCTTGTAAATCATAAGACTTTTTTCATTATAAGCATAGTTGAAGGGAAAATATATGTATATATGTATACATACATATATATGTATGTATAGGGGGTGTATGTGTATATAAATATATATGTGAGTGTGGGTATATGTATATTCATGCATGTAAAGACAGAGGGCACAGGATAAATTGAATATGAAGGGATAATATCTAAAAAATAAAATTAAGAGGTGAGAGAGGAATTTATTGGGAGAAGGAGACCCACAAGTACAAAAATGTTTATAACAGATCTTTTTCTCATGGCCAAGAACTGGAAAGAGAGGGGATGCACATCAAATGGGGAATGGCTGAAAAACTTGTATATAAATGCAATGGAATATTACTGTTTCATAAGAAATGATGGGCAGATGGACATCAGACAAAGATGGGAAAACTTACAAGTAATGCTGAGTGAAGTGAACAGAACCAAGAGAACAGCAACATTGTTTAACGACTAACTTTCGTAGACTTAGCTCTTCTCAGCAATACAAAGATCTAAGTCAACTCCAAAAGACTCCTGATGGAAAATGCTATCCATATCCAGAAAAAGAACTATGGGATCTAAATGCAGGTCAAAGCATACTGCTTGTTCTCTTTTCTTTCTCTCTCTCTCTCTCTCTCTCTCTCTCTCTCTCTCTCTTTCTCTCTCTCTTTCTCTCCCTCTCTCTTTCTCTCCCTCCCTCCCTTCCTCCCCACCTCTCTGTGTCTGTCTAATATTTCATAGTTCATCTACTTGGCTCTAATTCTTCTTTATAACATGACTAATGTAAAACTATGCTTAATATGAATGTTTATGTAGAACCTATATAAGATTGCATGCCATCTTGGGGAGTGGAGAGAAAATTTAGAATTCAAACTCTTATAGAACTGAGTGTTGAAAACTAAAAATAAGTATATTAATTAATAAAAAAATGAAAGCCATCTTTGCAATTATCAGTCTTCAGGGAGAGTAAACTATTCAGCATTATTTCAGCTCACATAGAATAATCAAAAATAACAAATGTATCAGGAGGGGAAATTTCTCCCCAAAGAAGCTACCCCTGGGCTATTTGGACTGTTTTTCAATTGGAGATGATCAAGTGATGGTATTTATTCTAGGGAATCATAGTGCAGAGGATAGTGTGCTGGAATTGGATCCAGGAAACTTGGCTCCAAATTTCAATTCAGAAGCTTCATAATTGTAGATCATAGGCTACTCACTTCATTCAATAGAGTGATAGTTTCTTAATTTATAGAAGAAATTGATAACATGTTATTATGAGAAAATACAATTCAAATATCAAAACCATATATAAATGTCAGTTATTAAAAGGTAATATATGTATATATTTATAAGCAAAACTTTGAAAAATGTATTTGATAGTAATTTATATTTTATAGCACTTTAATATTTGCAAAGTTACATATATTATCTCATTTAATCCTTTCAACAACCCTGTGAGATAGGTGCCATTATTATCTCCATTTTACAGATGAAGAACCTTAGGCAGAGAAGTTAAGTGAATTGTGCAAGGTCTCATGGCTAGCAAATATAAAAGGTAATTTGAATAAAAATGAGACAAGTTGATGAACACAGGAGAAAAACGACACTTTATATTCATGACATAGGTCAAGTCTGACCTTGAAGAAACATAAGAGGGTCAACAGATGAGCAAGTATGGCGTCTGTATTTCTTATGACAGAGAGAGCAGATAAATTAAAATGTTTATTAGGGACTTATTCTATGCTATGTATGAGATGCTGTACAACATTTTTAAAACTTCCTTTTTTGCCTTCTAATAGCATCTGGCCTAGTAGAGGCAAAAGACATTTATATGATAACTTCAATATGTCAGTAGACTTGCAGAATCATTGGTAAGCCTCCTTCCTTAATTTGTGCCAATTGCACATCAGTCATTTGCTCTCTTACTGTGTAATTTTTATTCAACATTATATATTCTTATAGAGGATGAATCCAATGTAGAATTATCATTTTATTTATTTATGCATTTAGCTATTTACATGTATATATGTATATGAGTGTGTGTGTATATACATATATGTGTGTGTGCGTGTGTGTGTGTGTGTAAACCATGGCAACACTTGAGCTATCATATACAAAAGCCTTACTCTGGAAGTAGGTATGTAGGTGACCCTGGGTTCTTAAAGATTATTCCAGTAAAGAGCAAATATCAGCAGCTTCAACCAAGGTCAAAAGACCTCAGCCCCAGAATAATATACATCTGTCCATATCAGAACAGGAGGAAGAGAGTAATGAATTAAATTTATAAAGTTCCTTTCTTTTTACTTTTCTTTCCTATTCACCTCCTCCTCCTTCTCCCCCTTCTTCAAGCTGAAAAAACAGGGGGAAGATGAGTGTATTTTTTGTGGCCATTTCTCCATAGAATCAAAGAAATCCTTATGGTTCCCTTAAAAGAATAGAGAAGAGAGTAAGGGAAGAGTATTCTGAAAGCATTTGCCTTTGGTTCATCTCTGGTGGAGGTCTAGTTATGCACTCAAAGCTATTGTTTTCATCTTATCTCAATTGTTCTTAATTCACATATAATCTGTCTCTGTGTTTTCTCTATTCAAATGACAAAATTTGGTTCTATTGAAGAAGAAAGAATAATATTTCAACTTTATAGTGAAACATGCTACACTAACCCCAGGAATAGGTCATCCCAACCCCAGAATGGAATATTAGCTCCTATGATAAGCTGATTGGCTGGGAAGGGGGCATTTTGCATTCAATTTCCTCTTCTCTCTTCACTAAAATTCCAGATTTTAGATTTAAAATTTGAAATAGTCGATACAGAAGGGAATGCAATTAATCAAATGATTTCTTTGACATATTCAAAGTTTCATCCAAATAAAAGTCCTTTTAAAAAAAACAATATAGAGATGATAAGTGGCTGGCACATCATACAACTTATAAACTACTAAGGCCAGAAGGTGATGTGGAGATTATCTAACTTAACCAAAGTCTTATGAATAAGTAAACTTGAACCCTAAGAGGGGAAATGATATGCCCAAGGACATCCTGTTAATTCATGGCAAAGATGGACTTCTATGCCAAGGTCTTCTAATTCCTCACTCACTGCTCTGAGACACCATACTACATTTGCCATGTTATACTGCTTCCTTAGGCTTGGAACCAAAATATCTAGATTTTTTGGTGAATAGGGACTTCTTCCCACAACCAGGAGTATTTTCAACCTTATCCAAATGCATGCACTGATCTTTCTTCAAAATCTAATCTCACATGAACACGAACTTCTTTCCTTAAACTCTAGAAATTAATCAAAGCAAGGTGGAGAAGAGGCAGTAGGCAAGCCAACAGTCTGGGTAAAGGCATATGGGGATGCACTGCAGGGAGATTCAGGAAACCCAACCCATCCCTATCCCCTTCTCATTCAGCAGCACACATGATAAGGGAATAGATCAATATGTTTGCTCGAGGCCTGAAACACTTTCTGGTGTTTTAAAACCTGTCTCCAAAATCCATTTATAGAAATAGATGACCTTTAGAAATCTAAAAGTTCCTAGTACAAAAATGCTGATTTCTATAAATTTTGGCCATTATGAAAGAATTATTTCTGTCCCACTGTGGTACGTTTTTTTCAGATTCTTCCCACATTGCTACTCATACTAATTGTTCTATTTCCACAAAATGTCTGTGGCCATCACATTGCCATGATGTCAGGTTAAGATTCAATAAAAAGTGAATTACTTATTCTGTGATAAATTATTTGGGACCTGACAGGCATAAAGAAAAGTGTTTATTTTATCCATATTTTATTAAGCCTCCCAATGTTTGTTCATGGAATTATCATTTTTCAATATGTGTGGTTTCCTTATCTGATCAGTCCTTGAAATCACAGCATATTAATGTGACATCCTATTGTAGGTCCTGGAGGGTTTCTAGCTTTGGTATCATTGTGATTTCTTCTGATTGCACTTACCATAAGGAGATATTTGAAAAATAAATTTCTTTTCTTCACCGTCTTATAGTAAGCATGCAAAGGTTTTCCAGATAGTTTGAACTTAAACCTCATGAATAGATTATGGCTATAATTTTGAGATAGCCACCCTAGTATAGGAGTGTCCCTAATAACACAAGGACTTGGGTATAATTTGAGCATTTCATCTCATAAAATCCTTCTAATTTGTGTTCCTGTAAGTGGAATCCCTGGGAACAATAGAATCTGATTATTTTGCCCTTCCCATAGAGTCCTCAGATTCCCTCCAAGCATTCAGGATAACGAAAGCATAAAAGACTGATAAAGTTAATTTTTCATAAATACACATGTAATTCCCAAGCCCTAGGCAATTTAGAAAAAAATCACTCTTTTTTTGCCAGTTTGATCTAGTTTTTTAATCGAATGCTATATTAGCTTCTAGTTTACATTGTTCATTTTCGCAAAGTTTTGAGTTACAAATTATCTCCCCATTTTCCCCCTACCCACCACCCCAAAATAGTGATCCCACTGGATATCCCCTCCTCCATTATGCTCACTCCCATATTTTCTCCCATACTCCCTCTGACTTTCCAGTAGGGCAAAGTGGATCTCTATGCCCCAGTGCCTGTATAACTTATTTCCCAGTTACATGTAAAATAATATTAATGATAGTGTATATATATATATATATATATATATATATATATGTATGTGTGTGTGTGTATTTATATATACATATGTGTATATATATATGTGTATATATATATGTATATATATATATTTAACATTTTATTTTAAAACTTTGAATTCCAGATTCATTCCCTTCCTCCCTTATCACCCACTCTTACTGGGAAGATAAGCAATTCAGTATAGGTTGTACTTGTGTAGTTATGAAAAACATTTCCATAGTGGATATATTGTAAAAGACTGACTATATTTCCCTCCCTCCTATCCCACCTCCCACTTGTTCTATTCTCTACTTTAATCCTGTGCCTTTTCAAAAGTGTGTTCTTCCAACTTCCCTTCCCCCCAACCTGCCCTCCTTTCCATCATCACCCCTCTCATCCCCTTCCCCCCTACTCTCCTATAGGGTGAGATACCCTATTTAGTGTGTATGCCATTCCCTCCCTGAGCCAAATTCAATGAGAATAAGGTTGACCCATTCCCTTTAGCCTTCCTGTTCTTCCCCTCTATTGTAACCATTTTCTTTTGCCTCTTCTATATGAGATAGGTTACTCCATTCTGTCTCTCCCCATCTCCTCTCATTACATTCCTCTCTCACCTCTTAATTTCACCCTTTAAGTATCATCCCTTCCTATTAAATTGGTCCTGGGCTGTCTATGTATACCTGTACATACATACACACACATTCACATATATATTTATACACCCATATAACCTCCTGTATAGGCATATATGTGTGTGTATCTGTCTATGTATATATGTGTGTATACACACACACATTTCTATTCTCTTCAACTATTCTTATATTGAGAAAGGTTTCATCAGTTACAATTATTGTTTTTCCATGTAGGGATGTAAGTAGTTCAACTTTGATAAGTTTCTTATGATTTCTTTTCCCTGTTTTTTCCCTGTTTTCCCTCTCATGCTTCTCTTGCTTCTTCTATCTGAATGTCAAATTTTCTTTTTTTATTGTATTTTTATTTATTTTGTTAAATATATCCCAATTACATTTTTTCCCAAATGCTTTATTAACTTCTGGTTTACATCATTCATTTCCATCACATTTTTAGTTACAATTTTCCCCTACCCACTACCCCAGAATAATAGTCATACAGGATATCCCCTCAACCAATCTGCTCTCTCCCATCTCTTCTCCCATACCCCCTTCGACTTTTCCAGTGGGGCGAGGTGAATCCCCGAGCCCCCTTGCCTGCACATCTTATCTCCCAATTATATGCAAAATAGTATTAATCACAGTATTTATATATATTTTTAAAATATTTGATTTTAAAAGGAATATAAGCAACTCAGTATACACTGTACATGTCTAGCTATGCAAAACATTACTATAGAAGATATATTGTAAAAGACTGACTCTATTTCCCTCCCTCCCATCCCACCTTCCGCCTAGTCCACTCCCCACCTTGATCCTGTCCCTTTTCAAAAGTGGGTGCTTCCAACTTCCCTCCCCCATAGCCTTCCCTCCCCTCCACCACCTCCCCCCATCTCCCTCGCCCGCATGCTCCTGTATGGTGGGACACCCTATTTAGTATGCATGTCATTCTCTCCCTTGTCCAAATTCAAGGAGAATAAGGTTTTGCCTTTTTGCCTCCCTGTTCCTCCCCTCCCCTGCAAACAACTACTCAACTGTTTTTTTTTTTTTTATCAAGAAAAACTTGAAAATCCTCTATTCCAATGAATGACCATATTTTCCCCTGAAACATGACACTCACTTTTGCTGGGTAGGTGATTCTTGGTTTTAATCCCAGCTCTGTTGCCTTCCGGAATATCATATTCCAAGCCCTTCAATCCCTCAGGGTAGAAACTGCCAGGTCCTGTGTTAACCTGATTGTGTTTCCACAATTCAAATTGTTTCTTCCTGTTTGCTGGTAATATTTTCTCCTTGGTCTGGGAATTCCAGATCCTGACTATAATATTCCTAAGATTTTTCTTTTTGGTATTTTTTTCAGGAGGTGATTGGTAGATTCTTTCAATCATCTCCTTTTTTCCCTCTGGTTCTAAAACATTGGGGCAATTTTCCTTGAGAATTTATTGAAGGATGATTTCTAGATTCTTTTTTTGATCATGGCTTTCAGGTAGTCCTGTAATTTTTAATTTATTTCTCCTGGATCTATTTGCCAGGCCAGTGGTATTTCCAATGAGATACTTCACATTTCCTTCTATTTTTTTCATTTGTTTGGATCTGTTTAATAGTATCTTGATTTCTGATAAAGTCACTAGCTTCCATTTGCTCCAATCTAATTCTGAAGGTATGATTCTCCTCAGTGAGCTTTTGAGATTCTTTTTCCATCTGGCAAATTTGGCTTTTGAAGGCATTCTTCTCCTCATTGCTTTTTTGAGCCTCTTTTGCCATTTGAGTTAGTTTATTTTTTTTTTTAACTTTTTGGAGGGCAGTTGGGGTTAAGTAACTTGCCCAAGGTCACAATGCTAGGGATTTTTGTTTGTGTGTGCGTTAAGTGTCTGAGGCCAGATTCAAACTCAGGTCCTTCTGACTCCAGGGCTGACACTCTACTCACTGCACCACCTAGCCTCCCCTGAGTTAGTCTATTTCTTAAGGTGTTATTTTCTTCAGTCAGGTTGTTGACTCTCATTTCATAATTTTCTTGCATTGTTGTCATTTCTTTTCCCAATTTTCTTCACTTCTCTCATTTGGATTTCAAAATCCTTTTTAATGTCCTCTATGGCCTGTAACTGTATCAACAATGCAGTAGTCAAAATGTCTATGGTAACTATAAATATGCTGATATGGTTATTAATCACAAAATATACCAGGCTCTCTACATGGGGAATAAAGCTAGAACATTTATTCAAATACCAGAAAACTGAGTCCCAAAACCAGAAAGTCAAGGCCATCACAGTAGTTGTGAAGTTGGCACATGTAGTTAATGTAATAAACACCCACATCCTCAAGCCTTCTAAACAGAACAGGCTACCTGAAGAAAAGTTCCTCCTCTCCCCATTCATGGCAACTGCTCAGTGTCCAGGCAGTGTCCTCCCAGCAGCTCTGGCTCCCCACGGTTCCTGTTCCTGGCAGTCCTCAGCAGGAGTCCTTCACAGACATTCTGGCTGGCTCAAAGTTGTTGTTCCTGCTGCCACCACCACCACCACACTGACGCTGCCTGCTGACACTACCACTGCTGCCACCAACATGCTCCCATTTGCCTCAGGAGCTCTATCCTGACTTCTGCTTTCTCTTGCCCCACCCCTTCCCGCTATGTCAGCAAGTCCAACAGGGCATGGAAGATCTTCAAATCTCATAACCTTTACAGTAACCAGCTTGTATTTTTCTTGGAAGTTTTGGTGCAGGAGTTTTGACTTCACCGTCTTCCTCCTGTTCCATGCTTTTATCCTTTTTGTCCCCAAAATAGCAATGTAAAGTTGGGTTGCTCTGCTTGCTTTGCTTCCCACATTTGCTCTTGTTGCCATTCACTTACTTGACTTTTGGGCTTTTTTGCCATAGTAGAACTTTGCTACCACATAGGGGAACTTTGTCTGAATCGCTGGGGTTTTCTTAGCTGCCAAAGGAATTAATTAGGTGCCCTCTCTGAAGCCTCTATATACTCTGGCAAGCTGGTCTCATACCCCAGGACCTCAACCTTAGACTGCAATCCAGATCCAGGCAGGTTAAAGCAAGAGTGATTACCCCTCAGACTGGTTTCTTGGTCCCCCTACAATCTGCAGGCTAGGAGCTGAAGCAGCCATGTGGCTGTGGCTGCATGGCTACTGTGCCCCACTCCCTTCTTCCTCAGGGTGGGGGGCAGGGGAAGCTGACTGCACTCCAGAACTACTGGATCCCAAAGTCCACACTACACTGACCTCTCCCTTTGTCCTTACCATTTATGTGTTGATAATTATGGAAACTCACACAGCTGCTAGTGATCTGAAGTCCCTACAGCCAGCTTCTGGTCAGGCCACTCTAAGGCTAAAATCTCAGGCTTGCACAGGGCTAGGGTTGGCTCCCAGATTACTGTGCTGGCCAATTCCTGTGGGCTTGCCAGGCTGTGCTTGGTGGGAAGTTAGCCTCTGTTCCATTTTTGGGGTTCTGTAAATCTAAAGTTTTCTTCACAGTCACCTTTTACATGAATTTGAAGAGGTGGAACACAGAGACCTGCAGAAGTTCAGTTTCTACTTTGTCATCTTGACTCTGCTCCGCAACAGTTTGATCTCTTGAACTTTCCTAGGACAGAGATCCCCCATTTTGCATGTGTGTGTTTAATTTTATGTTTATTTTTTAGTTTACAACATTAAGAACTGGATCTCTATACCCCTGTGCCTATATATCTTATTTCACAGTGCATGTAAAATATTTTATAATAATAATTTTTTTAAATTTGATTTTAGAATTTTGAATTGCAGATTCTTTACCTTTTTCCCTCATCATCCATCCTTACTGGGAAGATTAGCAATTCAATATAGGTTGTATATGTGTAGTAACACAAAACATTTACATAGAGGACATGTTGTGAAAGACTAACTATATGTACCTCCATCCTGTCCTGCCCCCAACTTCTTCTACTTTCTACTTTGACCTTGTCCCTTTTCAAAAGTGTGTGCTTCTAACTACCCTCTCCCCCAATCTTCCCTCCTTTCTATCATCCCCACTCTTATCCTCTTCCTCCCCTACCTTCCTGTAGGGTAAGATACCCAATTTAGTGTGTATGTTATTCCCTCCTTAAGTCAAATTCAATGAGAGAAAGGTTGACCCATTCATTGCCTTTTGCCTTCCTGTTCTTCCTTTCCATTGTAACAGTTTTCCCTTGCCTCTTATATATGAGATAATTTATCTTATACATACTTTCCCTATCTTCTCTCATTATGTTTCTCTCTCACCTCTTTATTTTTAAAATATCATACCTTATATTCAATGGATCCTGTGCCCTCTATATATACCTGTACACATATATACATACACTCACATATGTATTCATATACCCATATATCCTCCTATATAAACATATACATGTATGTATACATATATATTCATATACATACACACACATATATATACACACACACACATACATTTATATTCCCTTCAACTATCCTTATACTGAGAAAAGTTTTATAGTTACAATTATCATTTCTCCATGAAGGAATATAAATAGTTTAAGTTTGATAAGTTCTTTATGATTTCTTTTCCCTATTTACCTTTTCATGCTTCTCTTGCTTCTTGTATTTGAATGTCAAATTTTCTGTTCAACTCTGGTTTTTTCATCAAGAATGCTTGAAAGTCCTCTATTTCTTTGAATGATCCTATTTCCCCTGAAACATTATACTCAGTTTTGCTGGGTAGGTGATTCTTGATTTTAATCCTAGACTCTTTGACCTCTGGAATATCATACTCCAAGTCCTTCGATCCCTTAATATAGAAGTTGCTAGATCTTTTGTTATCCTGATTGTGTTTCCACAATATTCAAATTGTTTCTTCTTGGCTGCTTATAATATTTTCTCATAGATCTGGGAATTTTGGAACCTGGCTAAAATATTCCTAGGTATTTTCTTTTGGGGATGTTTTTCAAGAGGTAATTGGTGAATTTTTTAAAAATTTCTATTTTGTCCTCTGGTTCTAAAATATCACAGTAATTTTCCTGAGAATTTCTTGAAGGATGATTTCTAGGTCCTTTTTTTGATTATGGCTTTCAGATAGTCCAATTATTTTTCAATGATGGCTCCTGCATCTATTTTCCAGGTCAGTGGTTTTTCCAATGAGATATTTCACATTACCTTCTATTTTTTTCATTTGTTTGGATATGTTTAATAGTATCTAGATTTCTCATGAATTCATTAGCTTCCATTTGCTCCAATCTAATTCTGAAGTAATTATTCTCTTTATTGAAGTTCTGAAATTCTTTTTCCATCTGGAAAATTGGCTTTTTAATGCATTCTTCTTCTCATTGCCTTTTTGGGCCTGTTTTCTATTTGAGTTAGTCTATTTTTTAATGTGTTATTTTCTTCAGTCAGGTTGTTGACTCTCTTTTCATGATTTCCTTGCATCATTCTCATTTCTCTTCCCATTTTCCCCACACTTTTCTTATTTCATTTTCAAAATCCTTCTTGAGCTCCTCTATGGCCTGTAAACAATTCATATTTTTCTTGGAATCTTTTGGTGCAGGAGTTCTGACTTTGTTGTCTTCTTCCTGTTCCACGCTTTAATCCTTTTTGTCCCCAAAAAAGGAATCTAGATTTGGCTTGCTGTGCTTGCTTTGCTTCCCTTGCTTGTTCATGTTGCCATTCAATTACTTGACTTTTGAGCTTTTTGCCAAAGTAGAACTCTGTTTCCATAGAAGAGAGCTTTGTCCCAAATATCTGGGGTTTTCTCAGGTACTAGAGCTATTAGTTGGGTGTCTTCTCTGAAGCCTCCACAAGCCCTGGCACCTAGTCACACACCCCAGGACCTCCACCCAAGAAAACCATCCAGATACAAGCAGGTTAAAGGAAGAGAGATTACCCTTCAGAATGGTTGCTTGGTCCTCCCACAATCTGCAAGCCAGGAGCTCTGAAGCAGCCACATGGTGGAGGCTACATGGCCACAGGGCCTCTACTGCTTCTCACCTTCTTGTCCTAGGGGGCAGAGGCCATACCACACTCTCTGTCCCCATGTACCCACAAAGTCCACACTGACCTTTTACTTTGGCTTTGGCATTTATGGGTTGATAATTCTAGAAACCACCACAGGTGCTGGTGATCCACTCTCTGGAAGTCCTTCCAGTACACGATGGTCAGGGCTGCTCTGGGGCTAAAATCAAGGGCTCACACCGGGCTGGTCTCAGCCTCCATGTTGCTGTGATGGACCTTCCTGCTTGCCTGCTGTGCTGCCTTCAGTGGGAGATTTGTTTCTCTCTGTCACTTTGTGGGTCCTGTATCTCTAAAGTTTGTTTGGAGTAATTTTTATAGGTATTTTTGATGGTTATGGGGGGATCACATGGAGTTTTCCTTCTTCTATGCCACCATCTTGGCTCCACCCCAAAATTCACTCTTCTTCTAGGGACATATACGTTCTTTCAGACTTACAGTACTACCTTCCATGATTGGGGATTGATATTGAACAAACCTTTACCCATGGTCTGCATAACATATGCTACCTACAATGTCCCAGGTCCAAGTTTGTTCTTCCCCATTGTAGCTCTGAGCCTTGTTAGTACTCTGTTTTCCTCCTCCTCTGATTCTCAGTTCTGTGGTTCTTTGATATTTTGATCTTTCTTCCTCTTTAGGACTCCATTACTAGGTTAATCTTTTAATGTCCACATCCAGAACCACTTGCCTGCCTTCCGAGTACACATGGGTCTAACAACTTTCTTTGCATGCATTTCTTTAGGTTCACATAAAGCTTAAGGTCTCTGCATTAATCTGCCACTAGCATTTTTGCCCCAGAGAGTGAAAAGCTGTGCAGAATACAGATAAATCCCTCTTTGGGTTCCATGTGTGACCAAATACCTCAATTTTCATCTATCTCTGTTTTGTTGCAGATCTATTCAACATGCTCTCCTCATCTGTCAGGCTGTCCTGGGGACTACAGGTTGCTCACATAGAAGCAAGCCTCCTCTTGTGCATGTCAACCTGGGAATTTTCTATGTATTGGGGGTGTAGAGGGTAAGGAGTAGGGAAGGCAGGCTTTACCTGACTCCTCTTGGAGCTTTCTGCTATGTGATTTTAAATGGAAAATCCTATAAAATTAGAGAGAAGTAAGCTTTTAAAGGGCAAGGGATTATGATCACATTAATACATTTGTCTGATTAGGACAAAGCCATCTAATTCTAACTGAAAGTCTTATCGTAGCTAGAAAGAATTGTGATTTGAGTCAGGAAGACCTGAGTTCAAATGTAGCCTCAGATGCTCAGTTATATGATTCTAGGCAAGTCACAAAACCTGTTTCCCTTAGTTTCCTTAACTGTAAAATGAGGACAATTATAATAATTAATAATAACCACCCTGTAGGGTTGTTGTGAGAATCAAATGAGATTTGTGCAAAGTGCTTAGCACATTCCGTGACACCATATAAATGTTTATACACTAACTCCCCTTATAGTATTTTATACTTTACAAAGCACCTCATTCATAATAACACTTAGAGTTGGATGGGACAAGTACTATTAATATCTACCCTATTTTGCACGAAAACGTTTTGAGTCTCATGGAATTCTGGGATTTGGTAGACTTAGAACTATTTTTTTTTAAAGCAATTGGGGTTAAGTAACTTGCTCAAGGTTACATGGCTAGTCATTACTTCCCAACTACGAGGCCGGCGCTCTTACTCACTGTGCCACCTAGCTGCCCCTTTAGGGCAATAGGGGTTAAGTAACTTGCGCAAGGTTACACAGCTAGGTTTTTTTTGTTTGTTTGTTTGTGTGGATTAAGTGTCAGAGGCCGGCTCTGAACTCAGGTCCTTCTGACTCCAGGGCCAGCTCTCTATTCACTGTGCCACCTATCCGCCCCAAAACTATTTTTTTAAACCATGAATTCCTTGGGATGTGGGGGTTAAGTGTTCTCCCTCCTCGCTGCTCTTCCCTCAGCCCTCACTTCCTGTTGTATAGGCATGTGTTGGATTAATCGATAATTTCTTTGAGACCACTCCTTTTCAAAATTTGCTAAATCTGTGTATTTGAAAATATTCACAAAGGTGAAATAAATATATGGGATGGCGGTCATAAAGGTGTGAAGAGGGAGCAACAAATCCTTCAACTTGTACATGCTGCCATCTATATATTCCCTTAGCAACAATTTATTCTTGGCTAAACTCTGATTGTCTATTTAGGAGAACAGCCTGAGGACTTGGAGAGGTCATAAAATTGTTCTAAATTTTTCAATTAAATTAAAATTAACTTCTCATTCAGCACCAGTTATGTGTCTAACACTGTTTAGGGTATCTTTTGACTTTGCAGATGGGAGGGTGTGGTTGATTCTGGTTAGACACCAAGAAATGCTCTTCCTATCCTGGCCCCACCTACTCCTCTTCCCTCCTCAATAAGCAAGATTTCTAGCTCTACTCTAGTACTACCTTTTATAGACTTGTAGTCATGTACCCCTTTCCCACTGAGTCCAGCTTCTCCTAAGAAGGAGAAAGGCTCATTCAGTCTCAGGAAATGCTGAAGTCCAATGCTTGGGGATTTCTTTGATGAAAACAAACTATCCAAAGATCCAGCATTCAGGAACTGGCCACCACAAAATTCATATGAAGCTGCTAAAAGTGTAAAAGTGTTTGTAAAACCTCTGAATTTTCCTAATCAATCCTGACCAAACCCATCCAAACTTTTTCCTATAACAGAACATCTTTGTACCATTTACTAAAACTAAAGAAAATCATTCTACTGAGTCTGTTTCCTATAGCATCTTACAACATATTTATTTGAGTCATTAGTTGGGGTTGGGGAGGGAGAGAAAAAGTTGGTAGGTTTTTGGTTTTTTTTTTTTTTATTATTCAGGGAATGTTTCCACTGAATGTGTTTGAGTTTCTTTCTCTGAATGTCTGTCTTGTGAAGTCATTTGGCATAGAGCTTCCCTAGGTCACGGGGTGCATGTAGTAAAACTATCAGAGAGCAGATAGAGCCAGCTCAAACACTTCTGGCTCTGTGTTGCATTAAACAAAGGAACAGGGCGATGCTGTATTCTTGAAGAATGAAGGACTATTGGGACATTCTCAGCTTTGAAAAAATGCCTGTTTGCAGCCAGGAGCAAAGGTTTTGGTGCTACCATCAGGTGCAAATGAATTATTATTTAAAGCACTGACATTTGAGTATAGAAAAAGCCTCCAAATTCTGACTATTTTTCCTTTTAAACACTAAAGAGCAATAGGTCAGTGCCAAGAAGGACAAACTTACTGGTTACTAATTGGAGGTCTTCCAATGTTTGCACTAAATTCTATTCCTCAGTGCCTGAGTCTCTTTCTAGGCTTGATGGCCTTGAATTGTTTGTTCCATGGCTGTACTCAGATGAGTTGATTTAGAAAAGTTAACCCTCATTCCTTCTGTTCAATCTTGACTGAAATGGGATCCACTGGGAAGCAGTGTGTAAATTTGGATTGTGATGAGTTGAATCCTGACAGAAAACTTGGCCAGACTCAAAGCAAAGGCCTTCGGAACTGTGGGAGATGCCTCTTTTAATCCACTGCATGGATTTAATCTTGACATGAAAAGGAACACGCCTTTCCCAAATGCTTTTCCAAAACATTGCCTGAGAGAAACACAACTTAAAAAAGAAGTTGACTTTTGGCTGGAATATATTAGGTGACATGTACTCATAAGGCTTGTAATCAAAAACAGTTGTCATCTTAGTGAAATAAAAAACTCAGGAGAATATTGTGTTGCTTATTATCAAACTTTTTAAGCTGCCTCCATCTCTAAGAACAGGTCAACACCTATGATAGCCCATATACTATAAAGAGGCAAGACCATGGTCTTAATTCCAAGTACTGCAAGCATCAATAAAATATATTAAAATTAAAGTAAAAAATCCAATTATGTAATGTATTATAATGATAGGAAAATCAGAGAGATGAAAAAATATAAAAGTAAAAAAGTAGGAAAACCAAAAGGGACACTTGAGCTTATTTAGGAGTCAAGTTTATCTTATGTGCTATGATTCTGTTGCCAGTGGGAGGAAGTTTTCTGATATAGCAGAAGCCCAGAAGCTGAGGGAGTTAGGAATCACTCTGATTGACTAAAAGAAAATGTTATCACACTGGTGTGTTCATTCTCATTGGCCCAGTCAGAATCTTAAGCCATATCTACACAATCTTAGAGGAAATATGGTATATTGGGTAGAACAACAGGAGATAAAGGCAAAGAAAACCTAGACTGGGATCCTATCTATTTTACTAGTTATGACACTCCTTGTGCTTCAATTATCTCATCTCTAAAATTAGATAATCTAGCTCCAAATCTATGATTTTATAATCTGGAGAAGGAGAATAATATTAGAATATAATCTGCAAGCTTGTTATGATTATCAAATGAAATAATGACAATGAGATAAGACAGTGGTCTAGAGTTAGGAAGACCTGGTTCAAATACTACCTAGACATTTACTGGCTATGTGATCCTGAGCAAATCACTTCATTGCCCTGTGGTTCATCTGTAAAATGACTGAAATGGAGTTGGTGACTTATAAGCTTCTTCTTAATTCTATATCCATGAGCTTATTATAAAGTACTTTGCAAATCTTTGTTGTATAAGTGTGAGCTATTTCTAATATTACCATTTTTATTCCATTTGTAATTATCATCAGTAACCTAGTAGATTCTGAAATTCAACCACTTTAACAATAAATCATTTGACTTCAAACTGAATTTATTGCATGGTTGTCCAATTTACCTATTTGTTCCATCTAAACATTTTCTGTTGTATGATACAGGATTAAAGTTTTATCATTTGATTATGACTCTTCCTACCAGTAGAGAGGCTGCTGACTATTGTTGCATAAAGGAAGGAGTTGGTGCTAGAGTTTAGGAGAAGAAATGTCTTCTTGCTCCCTGCTTTAAGAGACATGATTCCAGACCCTCTTCAGGGAGTAATCCAGGGATAAAGGGGTTAGACTTTTCTGAATATGTGCCTAATTTCCAACTTGCCTCCCTGAAGATGTTGGAAATCAGGGACATGTTGAAGAGCCAGATTTCCCTTAGATACCTGCCTTCCAAAGTCTGTTTTTTCCCCAGAAGAGTGTCTGGAACTAAGCACTCTCTAGAAGTACAAACAAAGGCCGTTCTTCATCCAAGCTCTCTTGCCAGCTTGATCCCTCCCTCATACAAACGCAGAACATTGTGAAAACTTCCTCTCCACCAATAAGAGTCTTACGCAAATAGTCCAGGCTTAAACAGTTAAATACTATGTGCCTAGCAGCATGTCAAGTATTATGGCAGATACAAACGTATAAAATATGCCAGTGGTTCTAAAATGTTGTTTTTTTGTTTGTTTTTTTTACTTATGGAAAACATGAGTCAGAGAAATTATGGCAGTTTTCCCAGGAATTAAGACCTCCAGATCCATTATCCAGTCTCTGGGATTTTTCTGTTCTTCCTTCTTTGCCCTCACTCCCTTACTCTCTTCTTTCTTTAGTTTCCCAAAACTCACATCTGAGAAACTGGCCTTGCACTTCCCAGGATAGCGGTGCTATTGTGATTTTCCTGAAGTCAAGCCATTGATACCAGGGAACTAACTGCATGAGTGTAGGGTTTATGTGGATTATGGGGAATGTGGAAGTGTGAGGGAGAGGGAGGAGTTTCACAACAAATCTAGCTATGCCAATGGCACATTCCTTCAGTACTGTAGTATACAGGCCCTATCCTCCAGCAAGCTGAATCCTTTGGGATACAAGGTATATATATATATAACAGAAATAGAGTGCTATAAAAGACATATTGGTACTCTGTCATTAGAGGACCCCTGTGCATGTTTCTGAACCAGAGGTTACCTACCTTTAATAGGTAGCTTATATGCTACTGCTGTATCTTCCTTATTTCTGCCCCTACCTCCAGTCTCTATTTCCTGTTCTTCCTTCAAGAGCATTGCATTGCTCAGCAAGGTCTGTGAGATCCATAATCTCTCAGTCTTGATATATGGTCAGCCCTGGCAGTGGAAATTGAAGTTATAACATTCATTTCTCTTTGCAGCTTCCATTTCCTGGATTGTAGATTAATCACAATATGACACAGAATATTATAAAGCCATAGTTCCATCTAATCCTATTATGGTAATGTAATGGTTAAAGAAGCTTTGTAATGCATACAATCATTTGGTTCTCTAAACTAATATTGAGAAAAAGAAGACCTTTTTAATATCTTTCCTTCAAAGTATCATCAGAGAATATTTTGCTTTCAAGTATGTACAGATTTTCATACATGTTAAATGTACAATTTATGGTTGACATCCTAGAGTTATCTCACCCAGATTACTGCCCTCATTTTTTGATATATTACTATAGATTTAGTGGGTTGAAAATCATTGTACTAGATGGCCAAGTAGAAACAGCACTTCCAAGGCACTCCAGCCCACTCCACCTCTAAACCATGTAGAAGGTGGACTCTCAACAACTTCTGGAGCTCCAGCACCCACAGAATGACACAGAGAAGTTAAGTTCCTGCTGAGGACAGCCCAGCAGCCCTGCAGGGAGTGGCCAGCACAGAGCTCTGGGAGCCAAGCCCAGGCCCACTTGAGTTGCGGTTTTAGCCCCAGGGCAGCCTGGCCAGCAGCTGGCTAGAGGGACCCGAGAAGACCAGCAGCTGTGGCGATTCCAGAATTATCAACACAGATGTGTCGAGGACAAAGTGAGAGGTTAGTGCCCTATGGATTTTGGGAGCAGTATTTGGGGAACGCGTTGGCTTCCTCCCCCAGGGGCAAAAAGCTGCTGAGGAAACACGGCACAGAGACCATTTTGCAGTGGAAGAATATGAGGTCAGAAATCCTGCACCAAAAGCTCCAAATGAAAATATGAGCTGGTTATAGGCCATAGAGGACCTTAAGAATCAGATAAGAGAAGTGGGGGAAAAATTGGGAAGAGAAATGAGAAAGATGCAAGAAAAGTATGAAATCATAATCAACAGCCTGACTGAGGAAAATAACACCTTAAAAAATAGACTAACTCAAATGGCAAAGGCGGCTCAAAAAGACAATGAGGAGAAGAATGCCTTAAAAAGCCGAATTTGCCAGATGGAAAAAGAATCTCAAAAGCTCACTGAGGAGATTCATTCCTTCAGAGTTAGACTGGAGCAAATGGAAGCTAGTGACTTCATGAGAAATGAAGATGCTGTTAAACAGATCCAAACAAATGAAAGAATAAAAGGCAATCATAGGTGGAGCCAAGATGTCGGAGTAGAAACAGCTCATCCAAGCCACTCTGCCCCCAGA
This sequence comes from Gymnobelideus leadbeateri, assembly GCA_011680675.1. Taxonomy (NCBI): domain Eukaryota; kingdom Metazoa; phylum Chordata; class Mammalia; order Diprotodontia; family Petauridae; genus Gymnobelideus; species Gymnobelideus leadbeateri. Next base: position 176,924 of record WOXC01010925.1, read on the forward strand.
TTCCCCCCAAACTATGTAAAAGGGAACTCTGAACAACTTCTGGAGCCCCAGCACCCACAGAACAACACAGAGAAGCTAAACTCCCGCTGAGGACAGCCCTGCAGCAAGGACCAGCGCAGTGGTCTGGGACCTGGCAGTGTGCAGCGCGCAGAGCGCAGGAGCCGAGCCGAGCCCAGGTCCGCATGAGCCGAGGTTTTAACCCCAGGGCGGCAGGGCCAACAGCCAGCTGGAGGAACCCCAGAACACCAGGAGCTGTGGCGACTCCAGAATTATCAACATAGACTTGCCGAGGACAAAGTAAGAGGTTAGTGTCCTATGGACTTTGGGACTGGTATTAGGGAATGCGTCAGCTCCCTCCCCTGGGGGCTAGAAGCCGCTGAGGACAAACGCCATTTTGTAGTTTTCAGAGGCAGCTCCCGCTCCCAGCCTGCAAATTTGTAGGGAGATCCAGCGATCAGTCTTGGGGGTAATCGCTCTTGCTTTAACCTCCCTGGATCTGGATTGTGATCTAGGGTGGAAGTCGTGGGTGGGTTTACAGCTTGCCAGAAACGGAAGTTGCCCCCACACGTTCTGGACGAAAATTCCTCTATCTGGCCCTAAAGCCATAGTGTGGCAACAAGCCCAAAAGTCAAGTAATTAAGCGGCAACATGCCAAGGCAAAGGAAACAGAAAAATGCAACCCTAGACTCCTATTTTGGGGGCATAGAGCAGGAAAAGGACTGTGAGGTCAGAAGTCCTGCTCCAAAAGCCCCAGGGGAAAACATGAGCGGGTTGCAGGCCATAGAGGACCTTAAGAAGGACTTTAAAAATCAAATAAGAGAAGTGGAGGAAAAATTGGAAAGAGAAATGAGAAGGATGCAGGAAAAGTATGAAATGAGGGTCAACAGCCTGACTGAGGAAAACAACACCTTAAAAAATGGACTAACTCAAATGGCAAAGGAGGCCCAAAAGGGCAATGAGGAGAAGAATGCCTTAAAAAGTCAAATTTGCCAGATGGAAAAAGAATCTCAAAAGTTCACTGAGGAGATTCATTCCTTCAGAGTTAGACTGGAGCAAATGGAAGCTAATGACTTTATGAGAAATCAGGATGCTGTTAAGCAGATCCAAACAAATGAAAGATTAGAAGGCAATGTGAAATATCTCATGGGAAAAACCACTGACCTGGAAAATAGATCCAGGAGAGACAATTTAAAAATTATTGGACTACCTGAAAGCCATGATCAAAGAAAGAACCTAGAAATCACCCTTCAAGAAATTCTCAAGGAAAATTGCCCTGATGTTTTAGATCCAGAGGGCAAAATAGAGGTTGAAAGAATCCACCGATCACCTCCTGAAAAAGATCCCAAAAAGAAAACTCCCAGGAATATTATAGCCAGGTTCCAGAATCCCCAGATCAAGGAGAAAATACTACAAGCAGCCAGGAAGAAACAATTTCAATATTGTGGAAACACAATCAGAATAGCCCAGGACCTGGCAGCTTCTACACTGAGGGATCAAAGGGCATGGAATATGATATTCCAGAGGGCAAAAGAACTGGGAATGAACCCAAGGGTCACCTACCCAGCAAAACTGAGTATTTTGTTTCAGGGGAAAATATGCTCATTCAGTGGAATAGAGGACTTCCAAGCATTCTTGAGGAAAAAACCAGAATTGAATAGAAAATTTGACATCCAGACACAAGAAGCAAGAGATGCCTGAGAAGGTAATCAGGGAAAAGAAATCAAAAGGAACTTATCAAAGCTGAACTATTTACATTCCTATATGGAAAAGCAATAACTGTGACTGATGATATCTTTCTCACTATAAAAATAATGGAAGAAGGGTGTGTGGTCATCTGAATACATATGTGAATGTGTGTGTATATGGTTACAGTTATATATGGATAGAGGGCATAGGTTGAATTTGTTGGGAAGGGAGAATACTCAAGGATGAAATTATGAGGTGAGAGAGGAAAGTGGCAAGAGGAGATGGGGAGAGACAGGGTAGGGTAAACTATCCCATGTAGAAGAAGCAAGGGGAAGTGGTTGCAAAGGAGGGGGAGAATAAGGAAGGCTAAAAGGCAAAACCACATTCACATTGAATTTGGTTCAGGGAGAAAATGACATACATACTAAATGGGATATCTCAACCTGCAGCAGGATAGGGGGAAGGGGGATGAGAGGAGGGATGATGGATGGGAGGGCATCCTTGGGGTGAGGGGAGGTTGGAAGTACCCACTATAGAAGAGGGACAGGATCATGTAGGGAATGGACCAGGTGGGGGGTGGGATGAGGGAGGGAATTATAAGCAGCCTTGTACAATATATCTACTATGATAATGTTTTGCATAGCTAGACATGTACAACATATACTGAATTACTTATCTCCCCAGAGGGAATGGGTGACAAGGAGGAAGGAAATGGATCTGAAATTCGAGGTCTTAACATTAAATGTTTCAAATATATATAAATACTATTATTAATACTCTTTTGCTTGTAATTGGGAGATAAGATGTGCAGGCATTGGGACACAAAGATTCACCTTCCTCTAATGGAAAAATCAAAGGGGGTATGGGAGAAGGTATGGGAGAGAGCAGATTGGAGGAAGCGATATCTTGTGGGACTGCTATTCTGGGAGGTTGGGTAGGGGAATAATGGGGAAAATGATTGTAACTCAAAATCTGG